>APFE031688212.1:62840-77461 GCA_000404065.3 Pinus taeda | reverse complement strand
AACCTTGAAATGTAGAAGGTGCATTAGTAAGGCCAAAAGGCATGACCAAAAATTCATAATGACCCTCATGAGTTCTAAATGCTTTTTTTGGAATATCTTCAGTCTTCATTCTGATTTGATGATATCCTAAACGAAGATCCAACTTGGTGAAGTAATTCATATTCAAGTTTAGTTTAAACGGTTAATTAACACACTTGAAGTAGAAGGATTTGCACTTATAAAACCCCTATGTAATACTGATGGTGTTGATGGCACCAAGAACCTAGTCAAACTTTGTTGGGACTTATCATTGGTAGGCTTCTTGGGTCTCCCAGTCGTGCCACTCTGCAGCCCAATCTCCTCATGTGAAGCCTCATTTGTAGTAGTAGTAGTATGCTTATTTGATCTCATCTATTTATATGGAGAACTGATAATATTACCACTTGTCTGCACTAAACAAAACCATTTATTGCACCATGTACATTCCACTCTCACTTTTTTCATGTCCTTATAGTCTGCAAGTGTTGCTTCCACCACCTTGAAAAAATGTGGCTCTTGTGTCTTGTTGAAATCATCTAGAAGTTTGATTGCTTGATCAATATGAAATCGATCTTCAACCACCATCGTCTATTGTACTTTGTTACATGAAGGAATTTCACTACCACTTGGCATTGAAAGGCGTTGTTGATGGGCCCTTGTTTTCATATGATTGTTTTTGAAGTTGTGCATTGTTCGCTGCTAAGGATACATCACTTGTTCCGTAATCAATGGAACAAATTTCAGAATGGATCTTTATTTTAGATTCTCCCTTTTCTGAATATACTTTGAGAGTAAGTTTCTCATTGAAAAACTCTTCCATTAAACTTTTCACTTTTTTTCCCAAGATGTCAATAAACTAGGATCAACAATTATGGCTTGTTCCACTGACAAAGACATATTTTCAACTCTTCATCCAATAATTCATCAATGACAGGAAAGGGAAATTTATATTTGATAGTGAACTTGTTGAGCTCCCTATAATCTGGACACATGCACCGTGATCCATCCTTCTTGTGAACTAATACTACTGGAGCAGAGAAAGAACTTTGACTTCGTTGAATTATACCAGCCTCTAGCATTTCTGCAACCATAAGTTCAATTTCACTCTTTTGTACATAGGGATATCTGTAAGGCCTGATGTTTGGAGGAACACTTCCTGGAATCAAATTAATAGCATAATCATGATCACGTATAGGTGGGAGGCCTTTGGGAGTCTCAAATACCTTGGAATGATTGTCCAAGACTTTTTGGAGATCTGGAGAAATGGATGATTTCGATGTGGGAACCTCTAATGAACATAATTGATCCGAATTGGATCCATAAAAGACTGTCAAGAACCATGACTATATCAGGTCGGAGCAAATCTCTAAGGAAATCCAAAAAAGCGATCAAAAACACCCTAAGCCAGTGGCAATGGCAACCAGCGTGGAACGATGAGGACCTCGGTCAAAGCGCGCTGACTGAGGCCCATGGAGACTACGCAGGAAGAAAAATTAGCCCCTGGGAGCCCTAGATTAGGAAACGGAGGTGGATTTTAATCGCGCATCGCTGGGCGAACTGGGCTGAAATGGGGGGGAAGCTCGAGCACTTGGACACATGGTGAACTAGATAACCGCGGGCAGAAAAGGCAAAAAATGCTAATCGTACAAGGCGGAACCTACACTCTAGAAACGGCGGTATTGATCGGGCCACCCTCAAACAGTAAACGGTTTTGGAGAAAGTGGAGCGATCCCACTCAACGATCGACGTGTGGCAGGTGGAGGTGAGAGAAAACCACCATTGATCGCGTGTTATCAGTCGAGCAGGTCAACTGCGTGGGACGTGCGTACAACTTTGGATCTAGGGAATCCAAATTGGACAGTTGAGATTGCGCCCGAAGGAGGAAGTAGAGTCGATGAAGGATTAAGCCACTTTTGTAAAGATTTGAGGTCCTTTTGACCACCACGTTGGATGAAAGACTTCATCCACGATGAAACTGAAGAAATGAACCGACGAAGCAGGCTGGCACTATTTAGAGGAGGACACGTGGCCACTTCCCGAGTGTTCATGCTGACACCGAACAGGGAACTTAAGGCGCAGCTGCAGAAGGTGAAGCGACAGAGGTAGAAGAGGAACCGAACGTGCATGAGTTCGAATGGCTAAAAGCCATGAAAAGCGAAATAGAATACATAGTTGAACACTGAGAGACAGAGACTAGAGAAGAACGTAGTAAAGCAACAGCAGGAAGAGACAGAGGGCCGAGCTAACCAGCGGCAGCGTCAAGCACCAGAGCTTGAGAGATTCAAGCCATCCCATAGAGGAATATGTCTGGGCTAAGCACCACATTGGGCTCTTGCCACTGTGGACCAGAAGGTCACAGAGCTGGTAGGAAGAAGAAGAGTCTGTGTACTCCAGTGGCTTGGAGAATCCAAGAACCACCCTGCCAAGCAAAACCTACTTCAGGATAATTCACATTGATTCCCCGTATTGTAATTCTCTGCTTAAGGGCACAATAAAACAAGGCCACCATTGAAATTTGGATCGGAGATGTAGCCCAGGAGAACAGGGTGAACTCCTTATTAAAATTCTTGTGTCTTTATGTTTGCTTACTATATTTCTCTGTGTCTTTCCATTTTAAATGTCTGTGTATTGGCAATCTGATCAATCTATTGTTTCAATAACAGAGAACACACACTAGCACATGAGTCTGTAATACCGTTGTTTAATAAATCTTTAACTGATGTCACTCATAGGGTGAATATCAGATCAAGTGGTATCAGAGCTCAAGGCTGTAAGGTTAGATAAGCTTGTGTTGGTTTAGCTGTGAAAGCTCACTAGATCAAAGCTCAAATTAGGAGAAGGAGAGTTGGTGGGAACTAACCCTGAAATTGGGAGAGTCTATTCTCGGAAGACAATGTCAAAGGAAGGTTCTATGGGGCAAACCCTCAATTCATAGAAAGTTTCCTAGCTATAAAGTCTATGGTAGAAGAAATGTATAGGGACTTTAGAAAGCATAAGGATGAAGATTCATCAGGTTCTAAACAAGATAAAGAAGAAGATGAGTCTCATTCCCATGACCACTCAAAGGAAAGGAAAGAGAAAAGCTTCTCACACCTCCTATAGCCCTGTGCATAATAAGAAAGCATCTTTGATTAAGTTAGATGTTAAATTTGATTTGCCTATATATGATGGAGAGTTGAATGCTGAAAAGTTGGACAATTGGATTAGACAAATTGATGTATATTGCAGGGTACAAAACATAGACTCGGACAAGAGTAAGATTCAGCTGGCAATCCTATGCCTAGGAGGCACTGCCTTGGTTTGGTGGGAAGGCACAACCCAAGCTGATATGAAGAAGCATGGTAAGACCATCTCTGTCTGGAGTGACTTTGTTTCTGCCATTAAGAAACAGTTCTATCCATTGGCCTACATGCAACAAGCCATGATGAGTTGGCAAACTCTTCAGTAGTTGAAAGGGCAAAGTGTGCAAGGGTACACTCAAGAATTTAGAAAGAAAGCATTGATGTAGGGTATCCCATTAGACTCACCAAAAACTCTTTTGAAGTACATTGGTGGTCTACATATCTACATGACGCATACCACCCTCATGTTTAACCCCACTAGTATAGATGAGGTATCTGTACAAGCTACTCATCTAGAAGCTAGAGGAAAGAATGGCAATCCAGAAGTTGGGGGGCCGTCCCAACCCACTGTAAGCCAGAGAAAGGAGAAAAGAAAGTAGAAATGGAAAGCAAGGAAGGCAAACACTGCACAGAAAAGCAAATCTTCATGCACTCACAGTAAAAAGGAGGGGCATGATGAAGAGCACTGTTGGATTCTGCATCTAGAGCTGAGACCTAAGAAGTCCAAGGGCAAGAAGAAGAAAATTGTTGCAGTTATTCAGAAAGATTTGGGGTCAGACTCGGGAGATGAAACAATCATTGCAGCCACAGGTATAAAAGGTAAGAATTCTGAAGCATCTACTAGTAATTCTACTAAATCTATTATTGATGAAGAACATGAGAGCAAAAGACATGAGCTTTTCCATATTCGAGTTGTTTCCAAATATCAAAAGATAGATACATTGTTTGATAGTGGCTCACAAGTAAATTTGATTTCTGAAGCAATTGTAAAGAAATTGGGATTAGCAACTACACCTCACAAGAAACCATACCCATTAGGATGGTTGAATGATAAGGTACAACTACAAGTGACTAGACAGTGCAAACTCGAGTTTTCTTTTGGGTCAGCATTTGCAGATGAGGTTGAGTTAGACATAAATCCTTTGGATATATGTGGAATTGTTTTGGGGAGTCCTTACTTGTATGATAGAAAAGCTATTTTCTATAGAGCTGAGAACAAGTATCTACTTGTTAAAGATGGAATCGAATACTTTGAAGAGCTCATAAGCTCAAGAATAATTATACTCTCATACATTCAGGGCAGATGAAAAGAATGATAAATTCATGCAAACAATTCTTACTAATGGTTGTAAAGGAAAGGAAACCTAATAAAACCAATGTATTTGAGGGCTATAATGCTAAACAGCAAACTAATATAGAAAATATTGTTTCAGAGTATGATGTTCTGTTTCAGGAACCTAAAGGTCTGCCACCCAAAAAGGAAATAGTACATGATATTATTTTGCAACAAGATGTTCCATTGCCGAACATTGGAATGTACAGGTTGTCTGCTTTAGAGAATGGTGAAATCAAGAAGAAGGGGCAGGAGTTGCCCAAGAAGGGCTTCATCAAGCCTAGCACGTCACCATGTGGGTCACCAATCGTTTTGGTGAGAAAGAAAGATGGCTCGTGGAGAATGTGCATTGATTACCAAGCACTGGATAAGATAACAATCAAAAATCATTATCCCCTTCCTCGCATGGATGAGCTTTTAGATCAATTGAAGGAAGTTGTTTATTTCACCAAGTTGGATTTGCACAATGGATACCATCAGGTCAGAGTTGCAGAGCAAGATGCATGGAAGACTGCTTTCAAAACAAAGCAGAGATTGTATGAGTGGTTGGTTATGCCTTTTGGCTTAACCAATGCTCCGGCTAGTTTCATGAGGTTAATGAATGATGTACTCAGGCCTTTTCTTGATGATTTTGTTATTGTGTATCTGGATGACGTTCTGATTTTTAGTAAAATGTGGGAAGAACACTTAGAGCATGTTAAGCAAACATTAGATGTTTTGAAAAGAGAAAAACTTTATGTTAAACTCTCAAAATGTGAATTTGGCAAAACATCTCTAAATTATTTGGGTCATATAGTAGGGGGTGGTGAATTGAAATTAGATCCCTCTAAAGTGGTATTCATTGTAAACTGGCCTAAACCCAAGTCTACTACAGAAGTGAGAAGCTTCTTAGGAGCAACACAATATTGGAGGAAGTTCATTTCTAACTTTTCCTCAATTGCAGCTCCCTTACATGCTTTAACAGGATTGAATAAGGGGTTTCAGTGGGGAGGCAAACATCAAAAAGCCTTCGACACCTTGAAAGAAAAAATTAGTCAACACCTGTACTAGCACTGCCAGATCTACAAAGACCATTTGAGATCCAAATTGATGCCAGTGACTATGCCATGGGAGCAGTGTTGACACAACACGGTAAACCCATATGTTATCATTCTGAGACTTTTAATTCTACAGTAGTTAACTATCCTACATATAATAAATAATTGTATGCATTAGTTCAGAGTGTGAAAAAGTGGAACATTACTTAATGGGAAAAGAGACAGTAATACATACTGATCATCAACCACTTCAATATCTACACTCCCAAACTAAGTTGCAGCAATCAAGACATTACAGATGGATGGGTTTTCTACAACAGTTTCATTTAGTCATCAGATATAAAAAGGGCATACACAACAAAGATGCAGACATGTTATCTAGACCCATTATAAATGCATCTACCATACTTAAGCATAATTATGTGCTACATGAAAGCTACATAGAACAGTATGCTCAGGATATGGACTTTAAAGATGTATATGCAAATTTGAGTCAAGGCAAAATAATAGAAGAATTGAACTATCATATGAAGGACCAACTCTTATATCATTGTGGGAAACTCTGCATTCCACAAACTAAGAGAGTAAAGATAATTAGGGAAGCACACACTTCTCTGATATCAGGTCACTTTGGGGTAAGTAAAACAGTTGTGCAACTACAAAGGTTCTACTATTGGCCGAGAATGAATGAGACAGTTTCTAGATATGTAAAAGGATGTGCTATGTGTGCTAAAAGCAAGCCCAGCAACAGAAAACTAGGCTTGTACACTCCATTGCCAATTCCTTCTCACCCTTGGGAAAGTGTTTCCATGGATTTGTTGGAGGACTGCCTAAATCTAAGAAATGTCATGATTATCTATATGTTGTTGTGGATAGGTTCAACAAAATCTATATTTTGATACCCTGTATTAAACAGATTACAGCTGAACAAATTGCAAAATTGTTCTTTGAACATGTATGGGTTCATTTTGGATTGCCCACTTCCATTATATCTTATCGAGACACCTGATTTGTGGGGAATTTTTGGTCGAGTCTGTGGGAACTGATGGACACCAAATTAAGGAAGAGCACAGCTTGTCATCCACAAACAGATGGCCAAATAGAAGTAGTAAACAAGACAGTGATTTAGTTACTGAGAGGGTATTGCGGCAAACATCCTAAGCTTTGGGATGAACACATGTGTTATGTGCAGCATGCTTACAATAAAGCCAAACACTCTTCTACACAGAGATCTCCTTTTGAGACCTGTTTTGGTTTCACACCAAGGTCCCCTTTGGATTTTGTCTTTAGTAAAGATACCATGGTTGATGGACACAGTGATGTGGACAAGGCAGCTAGGTTCATTGAACAAATCCAGGAGATCCACCAGGCAGTACAGGAATAGTTGGAAAAGAGTTAGGCCAAGTATAAGGCTAGGCATGATAAGCATCGGATGGAGCATAGTTTTCAAGTTGGAGACCAAGTCTGGCTATATATTAGCAAGGACAGGACACAAGGTGAAGGTAAAAAGCTAAAGCCTATCAGGTATGGACCTTTTAGGATACTTGAGAAAATTGGTGAAAATGCCTTTCGCCTTGATCTACCAGCGTACATGCACATCTACTCAGTCGTAAATGCCGATTGCTTGAGGTTATTTGAACCTTCGATGATTGAGGATCCTGAAGAGCAAAGTCAATTGCCTTCTATTGATGACCTACTACCTGAGTATCTCAATGAGTTGCAGGAAGATACAGTGCTAGACAAGAAGGTGAGGACAACGCGCAGGGGAGATATTGAGTACCTCAGGATTGGGCTCAAAGGTTCAAAGCCAAGCAATGCAAAGTGGATTGAAATTGGATAAGTGAGACAACATTATCCTCACTTAGTCGACGCTTGAAAACCAACTTTTGGTGGTCCAAAAGCTTTTTCAGTGGGAAGGTCATGATCCGAATTGGATCCATAAAAGACTGTCAAGAACCATGACTGTATCAAGTCGGAGAAAATCTCTAAGGAAATCTAAAACAGCAATCAAAAACACCCTGAACCAGTGGCAATGGCAGCCAGCGTGGAACGACGAGGACCTCGGTCAAAGCGCGCTGACCAAGGCCCATGGAGACTGCGCGGGAAGCAAAATTAGCCCCTGGGAGCCCCGGATCGAGAAAAAGAGGTGGAATTTGATGCGCAATTAGCGCTTGCATCGCTGGGTGAATAGGACTGAAATGGGGGGAAGCCCGAGCACTTGGACACATGACGAACTGGAGAATCGCGGGTGGAAAAGGCCAAAAACACTAATCGTACAAGGCAGGACCCGCACTCTCCAAACCGGCGGTATTGATCAGGGCACCCTCAAACGGTAAACAGTTTTGGAGATAGCAGAGCGATCCCACTCAACGATCGACGCATGGCAGGCGGAGGTGAGAGAAAACTGTCGTTGATCGCGCGTTATCGATCAAGCAGGTCAACCGCGCGGGACGTGCATACAACGTTGGATCTGGGGAATCTAGATCGGACGGCTAAGATTACGCCCGATGGAGGAAGCAGAGTCGATGAAGGATTAAGATGCGTTTGTAAAGATTTGAGGTCCGTTTGACTGCCACGGTGGAAGAAAGACTTCATCCACGATGAAACTGAAGAAATGAACCGACGAAGTAGGCTGGCGCTTTTTAGAGGAGGACATGTGGCCACTTCCCGAGCATTCATGCTGACGCTGAACAGGGAACTTCAATCACAGCTGCAGAAGGTGAATCGACAGAGGCGGAAGAGGAACCAAACAGGCATGAGTTCGAATGGCTAAAAGCCATGAACAACGAAACAGAATACACAGTTGAACACTAAGAGACAGAGACCAGAGAAGAAGGCAGTAAAGCAACAACAAGAAGAGACAGAGGGCCGAGCTAACCAGCAGCAGCATCGAGCACCAGAGCTTGAGAGATTCAAGCCATCCCATAGAGGAATCTATCCGGGCTGAGCACCACGTTGGGCTCTTGCCACTGTGGACTAGAAGGTCACAAAGCTAGTAGGAAGAAGAAGAATCTGTGTACTCCAGTGGCTTGGGGATTCCAAGAACCACCCTGCCAAGCAAAAGTTGCTTCAGGAGAACTCACATTGAGTCCCCGTATTGTAATTCTCTGCTTAAGAGCACAATAAAACAAGGCCACCACTGAAAGCTAGACCGGAGATGTAGCCCAGGAGAACAAGGTGAACTCTTTATTAAAATTCTTGTGTCTTTATGTTTGCTTACTATATTTCTATGTGTCTTTCCATTTTAAATGTTTGTGTATTGGCAATCTGATTGATCTGTTGTTTCAATAACACAGAACACACACCAGCACATGACTCTGTAATACCTTTGTTTAATAAATCTTCAACTGATGTCACTCATAGGGTGAATATCAGATCAATAATTGTGCAATTATGCATCGTTGTTCTTTCTTTAGAAGCTTTGTCATTCTGTTAGAGCTGATTATCTTTCTCGGTTTCCCTGTGATACCCCTTAATTCAACTTCCTTTCCTTCTTAAGAGAATTTCATGAAAAGTTCTTGAAAATTAAAAGCTATTGTACCCAATGATTGTAACCATTAGACTCTTAGTACAACATCAGCACCACCCATTGGAATGGAAAGCATTGGGTTATTCAATACATATTCTCCCATGGATAGCTTGATATTATGGCACTTTCCTGAGCAATTTACGGTTCCTCCACTTGCAACCATCACTTGACACTCTGGTGCTTGATATAGGAAGAAATTCAATTCCTTGGCTATCTTACACTAAATAAAATTATGGGTACTTCCCGAATCAATCAACAATATTACCTTTTTCTTCTTGATATGCCCTTCTATCTTGATAGTTTGATGAGTGGTAATTCCAGCCAATGCATTACAAGGTATAGTCGGATTCATTTCTTCTTTTTCTAAGGTTTGTTCCTAGTGTATATCTTCTTCTTTTGACATTTCTTGTTCCTTTTCTTCCTCCTCTTCACAATCTATGCAAAACAATTTCTTCTCTGCACACTTATGACCTTTAGTGTATTTTCTATCACAACTGTAACAAAGCCCTTTTGCTCTTTTTTCTTCCAATTTGTTGTGGTGTCAACCTTGTATGTTTTGGATGGCTAGGGGCAGTAACACTTCCATCTTTATGATTGGTTGGTAGGCTTCCTTGTTGCCATAAGTTTGCTTTCCATTTTTCTTGCCAACTTGAATGCCTTCTCCAATGAATCTGGTTCCCAAAGGCAAACCTCATGTCGAATGTTATCTTTTAGAGTCCCTATGAACACATCAATCCTATGCTCCTCTGGAATATCTTTTACCCTTATATTCATTTTTTGGAAGTCCTCAATCTGCCCCATCATTGAACCCTTTTGTTTGAGATTTATCAATTGGATAAAAAAAAGTGTTGTTTTTTGTATCCTCATAATGTGTTATCATTTCATCCATAAAAATAGCCCAAGTGACAATTTGTTTACAAGAGCAAAGCCATTGACACCATACAAATTGATTTGCTTCCAAATATAAGGTTGCAATGTGTACCTTTTGTGTGTTTTGCACATTATGGATATCAAAAATTTGCTCCATCCGTAGTATCCATGTTCCAGGATCCTTGCCATCAAACTTCCTCATATCGATATTTGGAACATAGTGGTTCTTCGATCGAATGTTAGAGTCTATGAAATCATGATTAACATTTATTTTGTTCTCATCATGAGTTCCCTTTCCTACCCTTTCGCCATTAGTAAGCATTTCTTGTAGAAACTTTGTCAAATCTGTCTTCAAATTTGTTTGCAAATCTTCCATGCCTTTCTTTAAATCATCCATCTTAGCTTCCACGCCATCCATCTTAGCTTCCACGCCGTCCATCTTAGCTTCCATGTTGTCCATCTTAGCTTGCACATATCCATCTTAGCTTCCACGTCATTCATCTTAGCTTCTGCGCCTTTCTTTAAACCATCCTTCTTAGCTTCTATGCCTTTCTTTAAACCATCCATCTTAGCTTCTACGTCTTTCTTTAAACCATCCATCTTATTTTCTGTTACTTTTTGTGCAAGTGAAATTTGTTGCACTTGGTTTCATAATTTTGATATATCATGTTGCATTTCTTCCTCTTCTTCATGAGTCATGCTAGAGCTTTCAGGTTTCTTACTAGATGTTTCCATTTTCTTTCTTTGGGGCATCAAGTACCGATAATAATTCTTCACTATGCCCTCTGAATTCCTTCAAGCTAATTTTTCAAACCAAGTGTTAGAGTCGGTCTAGTTATCCCTCCGTCAGAGATCAAAGCTTTTTTTTGCATTTCATGTTTAGGTGTCTCATTAGTTTCAATCAGTTGCATTTCATTAGGCATGCCATAACTCTGACGGAATGGTTTGTGTCACTCATTCCCCTCATGTTTGGCACTGCTGCTTCAGGTCTATTCATAAAAACAAGTCTTGAAAGGTCATTTACAGTCCTGTTTCAAATTCCTAGGTCATGACAAGTGTTCTCGGTCATTAGGTCTAGGGTTGAGTCAATTTTGTTTTGCAAAGTCTAAGAAGACCAGCAGGCCAGAGGGATGTCCTCGATAGGTGGTTACCTCAATAATTTGTATCATTATACAGATAGATTAGGACTTCTCTTCAAAACTTTGTTTTGAAGATAAGTCGTCATCTCATTTTTGTAATAAATTTTCAAAAATTTCAGTTCTTGAATTGTCCAGGCGCAGCCTTGGTCTCCTTTGCCAAATCATATCACAGCTATCGCTGCAAAAAATTGTCAAAGAAAATCATTATTTCAACCAAATGTAAGGAAGAAACCAAAAAGGTCAGAAGTCTATTAATCCTGAAAAAGTGTCAACGACAAAACATTACAAAATGGGTTATGGACCAAGCAAAAATCAAAAAGGAGTCTTTATAAAGATATTTCACTATATTTTCAACTCATTGCACATACCAAGAGTGAAGAACACCGTTCTAAAGCGAAATTGTGAGTTTGAGTGGAAGTTGGAGTAGTTTCCAAGCGCGCGACGCACTGGGCTAAGCGCGCGGCGCACTGGGCACAAAGCCACAGTGTAAAAATACACGCGCACAGCGCATCAGAGGCACGCAGCACATTGGGTGAGGCACGCGGCGCATTGGTTGAGGCGCGCGGCACACTGGGTTTGAAGCTCGAAAGTTGTTTGGAAAAGCGTCTAATCGCCTCCTCTCTGCACAAATTTGCAGGTAGGCTCATATCCATTACTTGTGCTTGGCTTTTGAAAGGTTAATGTAATGGGTTCATGATATGTTTTCCTTAGAAATCCAAGTTGGGAAGCCCTCCTTTGTCAATGAAAAGTGTTGTAGGGTTTGAATGTAAAAAATTGCTGTAGGGTTCAAAAACAGAGTGTAACCAAGGTTGTGATTTTTTTCCCTATTTCCCTTTGTTTCCCATTCCCAAATTCACCATTATTTTTCCCCATTAATTCCCTCATTAATCCTACACTATAATCCCTCAAATCCTAGTCCCTCACCTCTATTAAAAAACACATTATCCCTACCTAACATCCCAAAACCCCAAAATCCAAGATTTTCATTTCCCTTTCCTTCCCTAATTCCCTTGTTTTTATTTCCGAATTCCCTAATGTTTTCCCTTTCCTAATATTCCCTTGTGCATTTGTGTCCCCTTGGTCACAGCGTTTTTAGAGCAAAGAATAGTTTACAGTCAATTGTACACACAGTTTATACATCAGCATATATATTCCAGCTATCTTGTTTTCAAAGTCATGTCAGAGACCGAGTCAGCCTACGAGCAGGAGTATGACAGTGATTCTACACCGGAGGTAAATGTTCCAAATGTGCCACGGAGGTATCACAAAAGTGGCAAAGGTGGCCAACATGTCAGGGAGGAGCCTACTTCTTTGGCTCAATTGCAAGCTTTCCCACTTGCAATGGACTGTTTTCGGCATCGATCATGTTTCCAATACTGTGAGATGATCTCACAAACTTAGCATCATCGAGAACTAGTCCGTTTATTTGTTCTACATTTACATGATGGTCATGTAAACTTTGTCAGAGTGAATTTCACCTTGTCACCAGAGACTATTGCTCAAGCCATCGGGATACCAAATTTAGGGGAGGAATGGAGCAAACGCCAGCAGTTAGACAGATTCTACTATGAGACATACATCAAACCCGGGTATATGAGACACTTGAGCACAGTTTTTCCTTTCAGATTCCTGAGGGATGAGTTTGCACCATTGATGAAACTCATCATTCGATATTTCAGTTGCGAGGGCAGATTCTCGCGTCTCTATGCGACCATGTTCTTTGTTGGTGCATTTCACGAGGGTACGTATGATGAACATTCCGTACTTCATGTGTCGCAACATAGAGAGGATGGTGACTTTAGTACAAAGGAAGAGCCCAGCACATCAGCATAAGAGCATATATCTTTACGCGTTGATCAAAATCATAGTGATGCATCAGTTGGCACAGCGGGGCATTACTTGGGAGGATTTCATCTCCCGTGATTACTTCTCAGCGCTACAGCCACCTCCTGACATATTTCATGATGAGGGAGCACCTTCACACCAGCCAGACATTCCTGAGACTGAGCATATAAGTGCTCCTCCATATGTGACATACCAACGAGGCCACAGGGCCTCATTTGCATCTACACGACAAGTACTATCTCCACCCGGGGTGGAAGGGGTCTCGTTGACTTCATCAGCACAGCGAGTATTATCTCCACATCATGTGGAAGGGGTCTCGCCTTCTTCTTCAACACATGTACACATCCAGCATAGGGGCAAGAGGCCCATGTATGATGAGGGTCCTTCAGGAGGTCGGGACACGGATATCATTGATGTTGATGCGAGCTCTCCTAGCTTGGAGCTAAAGGAGATCATCTGAGAGCAAAGGGCTGAGAATGACTCGCTGCAAAAAAAATTGCAGATGGCTAAGTGGGTTATTAACTACTTGGAGCAGTGCAACAAACAGCTAGAAGATGAACGCACACTTTATGAGCTGCGGCAAATCCGGGAAGATCGAGAATTGGCCCGAAAGAGACCCAGTGATTTGACACTGATTGATCGAGAGTCTATGCTCATCCGGGTGAACACTCATTTGGAGAAATTGTTGGTGAAGGCAAACAGAGATAAGGACATGCTTCGTCATATGAAAACTAACTATTGGGCTCGTATGCATGTTTGCAAAGCAAAAATGAAGATCCTAAAGAGGCGATTGAGCAAAGCACTAAAACGGCGGAAAAAGCTCGATCGACTCCAAATTTTGGCCGACGCTTCATTGGCTGGGCACAATACATGATAGAGGGTCTTCACTCCAAATTTGAGCAAATTCAGAGAAATATTTGTCATTTTGAAAATTTTGTCCTAAAAACAGTTTTTTTGGCTCAACGCGTAGCGCGTCGACGTGTGCGCTTAAGATTGGGACACTTGCTAGAGGAAAACTCTACATTTTTGGGTTTGTCATGATGAATTATACATGCTCAGCTATTGCCAAATCATTTCATTAAGTTCTGGGTGACCAACAGGCTCAAAAACACCATGAAAATCACCTTTCTGCCACCTTTTGCACCAGCAGGAAGTACTTCCGGGAGAATGACATTTTGAGGGGGAAATGAGCTCCAAATTAAAAAATTCCACTTGAGCTGGATAGAAGACATCCAAGGATTTCCAACCAACTATTGGGATCTTGATTTTGATGCCGGGAAGTGCCCAAAAACAGGTTGAAAGGCGCACGGCGCATAGGGCTCAGGCGCGCGGCGCACAGGGTTTTTTGGAAAAAAATTCATCTTCAGCTTAGGAAATGCAGCCAGTTTGACCAGTTTTGACTTGTGATGTGATTTTTTCACTCCTCTTGATTTAATTAATGAAACATGACGTTATTTTGACACTTAGTTACTTATTCTAGAAGATTCATTCACTAAAAGGTGAAAATTTAATGAATGAATTGGTTTCCTACCTTATAGAGGCAAGTTGTTTTGACTGCCTAGATTGTAGTGCTTTGTTTAGAGTTGTTTGAAACAGCTCCTAGGATGATGAGATCGACCCCTAGAGGCAAGGGAATGGGTTGGCTTGCCTATATTATGTATTTTCTTAGTCATTTTCAGGGTTGGACTCTTGGGAATAGCTTGACACTCTATTGTACATATTTTATCT
>APFE031688212.1:24913-56596 GCA_000404065.3 Pinus taeda | reverse complement strand
CTTGGGAATAGCTTGACACTCTATTGTACATATTTTATCTGCATTTTTGGCAAAGGAAAGACCAGGGTTTTGCAGCACTATTTGGGATTCATGTGGCTTTATGTGTTGATGGTGTGCTCCTTCAGTATTTTTAAGTTGTTTATGTGTATCACTTTCCCTCTCTTATCTTCTGCAATTGAACAAATGAAGTGTTAAGGTAGAATCCATAATTTTCTATGCTCTGCCTTTAAGTTTGTTTGAATCTCCATGTTTTCATCTGTTTATGGAGAATCCTTGAAAGTTTCTTGCTCTCCTTAACCTCTCACCAGTCAGATCTATCCATTCATTCTCTTTAAATGCATCAAAACAATCGCCTATCTTGCCCCAAGTAGACCTCTGCAAAAACTGTGCCTCATCCCCGCACCCAAAATTGTCTTTCCCTTGAATTCAACTAAACTTCAAAAAATAAATTTCAAACTATTTGTACTTCATACCTAGCCTAAAATTAGTTATCAATTTAGTCATCTCGACCTCATTGATTATCTTTTGCCAAGATTGACTCAGAGAGAGCCCTCTCCTGTCCTCGTAGGGCTAGCTACGAGGCTGAGCGTGGTTTGTTGTAGCCTTGAGTTTTACTTTATTTCAGCCTAAGGTAGATTTGAGTGCTAACAGCTTCCGCGAGAGCCAAATCTCTACTTTTTCCAGCTATAGTCGCGGGTCCTTTCCCTTACAGGGGAGCCGAGAAATACGATGGATGAGGTCTGTCGTGATGGGAATAGGCTCCGCCAGCCATAGATACCCATCACGCACCAGGCAGAGAAACTACCTTATGACGAAAATGGTGATGGGCGGGTGGTGGAAATGTGGTATCCATAACAAATGCAGCAACTCGGCCTTTTGCACACCGCGCAGCCATTTCTGCGGCTCTAATGTTATCACCGTCCCCTCCATATTCTGCATCATCATATTTGCCGTCTCTAGGTGCAGGAACTTCTCGTTGTCCGCAAGGTCCCAGTCTTCAAATTTCATGGTCGGCACACGGCCTAGGTGTGAACCCTTAAATATAATGCAATGAGGGAGGAGTGGGGTCTGGAGTGAACTCTTTGTTGCATCCAGATCCTTTATTACTTTGGTTTTCCCTTTCCGCGGAGGGACATACACGAGCAATTTCACTGCAGAGCGCAACAGTTGGATGTCCTCCTCCACGTCTTCTTCTTCCTCTGTAGCGATAATCAGGGCCTACAAGTCTTCTTCCTCCTCATCTGTTTCAATTGTGACTGCCTTCCCTTTTTCTTCCATTGATAACTTGTTGTGCCACGGATTCCTCAGGGACATGCGTACTGGTCCCATTGTCTGGTTACCCTTCTTCAACCTTGGCATTCACGGTGATTTGGAGATTTCTGTCACAACCCTAGTGCCTTTAGGAACATCCTGTACCATGGGGTCTGCGGCCTCCTCGATGGTTCCTTCTTCAATTCCCAACCCATCCTTAATGGTCGTCATCATTGCTACACTGTATGCTGTCTTTCGAACTCAGGGGCTCTATTATCGCTCGGCTCTCAACACTCTGTGCTCTGCTCAACCTTTCAATTCTCAAATGACCAAGTGTTGTCCACTGGCTAGCCCTTTGACTTTTATAGCACCTTTTGAATTCAAATTCGACTGTTCCCCCCAATTTCGGGCCATCAACGCTCTCTTGGCGGCAGATTTTCCCAAATCTTGCCCATAATTCGCATCTTAAATGCCTATCGCCCGCTCCATTTGGCCTCAAATTGGACATCATGTCATGAACAGTGACACCAACAGTCACTTCCCAGCCAACCCGCGCGGCAGCACAACCCTCCATGCATGGTCACGAACCTTGTGACGTTCTGCTCCTGTGCACACCTCTTAGAGCACACAGCTCCAAGGCAGAATAATTTATAGTCTTGTGCTCCCGTTCAACTGCCTGGAGCGCTAAGACTGACCTTTCTACCGCTAGTCAGGTGGTCGCACCACCTCTGCGGGACTCCATCCCATCCTCCAGCATGGTACGTGGAAAATCCTCATCTTCCATTGTGGTGATTGGCACCGCGCGCTCTACCATTTGCAATGTGTTTCCCTGGTTGTTGCGTTTGGTGATATGCGGTCCTAGCCACGACAGCAGACTAACCAATTCTTGGTGATAGTCCTCCAATTCGTCAGTATGATCGTACACACCTTACCTTGCCATCCTTGGGTTATCGACGAGAAATGCTTCACTTATTTCAATTTCCAGCCTCTTGAACTCTGCATCCATTAAATCGCCTTTCTTTCTTAGCCGTACCTGGTCTTTCTCAAGTTTGCAAAGTCTAAAGTTTCCCTGTCGAATTTTTTCTTGAAGTCTTATATGTTCTGCTTCGTGTAGTTGTGTGATTTCTTCGTCCCGGGCTTCGTGCACTGTCGGATCTACGGGTGTTGTTACGTGCAGACTCGGCTTTGCATGCTCCTCATAGATTACAGTCTCTGCTTCATACTATAGCTTTGGGATTGCTTTCGTGGTCAGGGTTTTGCACATGGTCCTATAGGCCCATCAAACTGTTGGTACGCGCAGGTCCCAGTTAGTGCGTTTCATATTGTGGACCCTGTTCAACACTTTTCACACCTTGTCAAAGGCTTCCTCGTAGATAATCTTTGGTGCGCTTCATCTTTCCTGCTTCTACATTTTTTTCCTATTTTCGATTGTGAGAGCAATGTGCTTTCATGTGGGCTGCGTACCATACACATGTATCCATCTGGAAAGGTGGGCACGAAAGTTGTTTCGCCCCTCAAAACTGGCTCTCATCCAGAGTTGAGGTTTTCCAAATGGTATAAGCATCACCCTTCTGCATTCGCGCCAATCCTTGAAACTCTACTAGTGCGTACCCCACCACCTTGTGGGCGTAGTGCGTAGTGCCCATTTCATAGCATCGAACTGTTACTGCTCTGGTATTTTGCTTTCAAATTTATTCAGGAATTCATCCATCTATGTCAACCTATCATACATGGGCAGATCCCTTGCCTCTGTTTCTATGCAATGTAATGACCTTATCATCATGTCGCAATTTAGCATGGTTACCTCGTGTAATCGGTTCTGTCATTGTTTTACTTCTTTGTCTGAATCCGAAGTGCAGGAGCTATCGAGCTCCCACGAAATTCTGCCAACTGATGTTTGATTCACTCAATCTCAATCTCGTGCGGTTATCTTGTAGGTACAGTCGATATCATCATCGCTATCATCGTCGCGCACCGGTTTTGTGTATCGTGCTCCTTCGGCAGGATCTAGCGTACTACTACGTGTAATGACTTTTTCTCAAAAATCATTTTGTGCTTCTTCAGTTTTATGACTTTGTTCATATCTGTGGCCTAGTATGTGCCTAGTAGCACGGGATAGGGATTGTTATCGTCAACAATCTCTATCACTTTGAAATCCGCCAGTGTGCTCACACCTTCAATATCCACTGTTACTCCTTGCAATCTTCCCATGGGTAAGATCTTTTGGTGGTTCGCCATTCGCAATTGAATAGGAGACCACTGCAATGCGGGCCTACCCATGCGCTCCTATGTCTGCTTTGCCAATACATTTGTGTCCAATTCTAGATCCAGAATTACGTGATCCATTTCATACTCATCGATTTGCGCATTCAATCTCATCTCCCTTCCTATGTGCGATGTATGTTTCCCAAGCTTTCGAACTATGCGTGGCTCTCCTGACCCAGTGCACCTAGTGATAAGTTCCTGTAATCCTTTCACAGCCCTGCTGTCGCGCAACAACTTCATACATGTCTCCAAAAAGGTAGTGAGCATTGAAGGATCCATCTCCGGGTCTAGTTGATCCTTACTACCTGAAGTGGAGGCCTCCATGAAGCTCTACTTAGCTTCCATGAATGTCTCCTTCATGCGCTCCAAATCAAATTCGTGTTCCTTTGTAGGAGCCTTGCGAACCCACGCACTTTCTTCAAGCTGCTTACCTTATCATCTCTTGTTGTGATACCGCTCTGAAGCACAATGTTCACATTCGGGTCCTCTTCGCACAGCTCAACCCTCATCATTTGTAGATTATGAGTTGGGGGAGGCTGGATTATTCCCTTATCGTGCAGCCTCGCTATCAATGTAGGGCAATCCTCTGTCTCATGGTCAAACTGAGTACAATATAAACATGATTCTCTTGTCGTATTTGTACAATAGCGGGTATAGTGTCCTAGCCTTCTGCAATTGTAACAAATCAGTTGTATGCGACTTCTTCCTGGTCCCATTCCACCTTGAACTTGTCCACGCCCCTGATATCCAACGCGCGACATCCATGCATTTGGATCGAGGGCTCGCATTTCGGTCTGCACTCTATTGGCAGGGATCCGATCCATCATTAGCTCATAACTTCTGCAAGTGTGCTCATCATGGCCTACCGACCTGCAGAAATTATAGAACAATTGTTGGGACGACTACGTCTACTTCTGCAATAGGTGACAGTTATCTATAGGGTGTTTTCCTCCTATCTGACAAATTGCACACCATAATACAGGCGTTGCGCTCGGTCCTAGTTGTGCCTCTGGTCTTAATGGCATTGGCCCTCCTCCCGCCAAGTAGTTCACGAATACTGGATAGTGGTCCTTATCCTGCCCCTGGCCTTTACATTTTATGCACCATACTTCCTCGCGCACCTCTGGCTAAGTTCTCCTGTCTTGTTTCAAATTTTGCATTTCTAGACACAAATTTTGTAGTTATGCATGGATTTGTTGGACTCCTAGACTAGGATCTCGTATAGGGGTCTCGTGCAATCTCCAAAGCTTCGGCCTAGGTGGACAGCTTCTGTTGTGACAACGTCGTCCTTAAATATGATGTTAGTGACGCTAAAAACCATGCACGGTGTTGTCCATCCGTCAAGGTCATGTTGGCTTCGCGAATCATACTCTTCAGTCTCTGGTCTAGATCCCATGGGGTCTCGCGTGGAAGCATCGCGATTTCCTTAAACCCGATAATCAATTGTGTCTCTGATTTTGGCCTGCTAAATTCCCTGTTCAGCGTGGCCTGGATATCTGCGATCCCCACTTTCGAATGGTCATTAGAATGCTTAATGTACTATGTTAGTGTGTGATCTTGCAACATGCTTACCATCATTGCTTTCTTTATATTGTCATCCACAACTCCTTGTGCTTCCCATACAGCTTTCACGACAAACCAAAATTGGTCTGGATCTTTGTTCCCTACTCCTTTGACTACTGGTAATTTTATCGCGCTCACCATATTGAACTGTGGTGGTGGCGGAGGTGGTGTGGGCAGAGATGGAGGTGAAGATGGTGAGGATGGTGGTGGTGGAGGTGGAGGTGGTATGCATGGAATTCGCTACCTTATCAGACTGATCGCACTTCTCGGAGAGACTCTAGCGAGCTCTTCCTCACTTTCCCATCGAGGCGAAATCAAGGGGCTATTTTCTATCTCCGCGCTACCTTCGTTTCTATAGATCCTCCCACTTCGTGTATCCCCAAACATCAGTTTATTCGCATAACTGCTTTTCACACAATAGAATCTTAATCCAAGTGTTCAAAGATTTAATGTACTTACCTCGCAGTTCTTTGAGGAAGCGTCGTTCCGCCTCGTTGTAGCTAACAGTCGTATCTACCACGAATTCGATGGTAAACCCTCCTATAATTCGATGGAGCCAATGGTCCACAACGAGCAATCTTATCTTCTGATGCTTCTAGTCTGTGCACCAATTCCAGAGTCCACACAATCGATTTGTCGAGCCTACACCTTCCTTGACTATCTGCTATCTTCATGATCCACTCATACAACTCAGAGGGAAAGGATGCAAAGAAAATTTCATGGATTTCCGTATATAAGTAGGGCTCCAACCATTGTTCCTTTGATACTCACAGATTCCTATTTTCCTGCGCCGCAAACTCGTGAATCTTTTTGTCCAGCCACTTTTCAATTTCTTTCTTTGTCAGACTCCAGTGACACGACATCAGACATCCCTTATGCATATCCAGGTCCCGGCAACAGAACCATTTGTTGGTTTAGTGGGGCCTGACCCAAGTTCAAAAGTGATTTAGCCAAACAAATCCCGGTACTATTGGCCCTTTCGGAAACAGTCCGCGGAGCGTAGACTAAGGTCTCACCCAAAGTAGTATGGGAGGGTGCTAGAACCAAGTTTCCGCACCCTAGAGATGTCTAATGGTTTCAAGTGGTCCATGGTTTGCCCCAGCGCGCATGTCGCTACGCGCCCTTATCCGTACCTTACAACCTGGGATGTTGCCTTCGCGTAGCCCTACTCGGGGTCCAATCAGTGTTATTACCCAAGTCCTTACTCACAGCCCGATATCAATTGATTAACTTAGCTTAATTGTTATACTTAACAATATTCATAATTCATACAAGTGCGCGCAATAAATAAACAGTATAATTGCAAGTAACATCAAACATGTAATAACTTAGGACAGATACACAAAATTGGTAACATAACTTCTCTTTATTATTCTCTTTCTTTGGTTACAGACTCGACTCTACCCTGCACACTCAGCTGCAGGGGTCTCGCACTCAGCTGCGAACTCTACTAGGCCTCTGCGCGCTTAGGTGTAGAGCCTCTTCCTACTACTACAACCCAAGACACCTAGACTCTTGCTCTATGCTCGCTATCTATCAGATTTCATCCATTCATTTCTTTTTTTTACAACTTAGAGCCTCGCTCTATTTATACAATCCCATGGTCTGCGGACCATGGGTAGGCCGACACTACATTCAAAACTTAGGGCGGACAACCCTATGACTCTATCATACAATTCGCGCTCGGTGCTCGCAATTCGCGAAGTCTTTACAACAATATTACTCAAACTTAGCCTTTGAGCCCCAAAACATGTTGTGGGAGGATTCCATGCCCAACAATTAGTTGTCTTATTTTTTGTATAAATAGGAATTCCTTATCCATTCAAAGGTGCATTAAGTTTTGGAATGATAAGAATTGGCTATGCTTACTTGATGTTAGGAATATTATTGAAGTTCACTTCAGTTAATACAATCCTTTGATATGGTTGTGCCTTCAGATGGGATCTCATGTTTTCCTAAACTTTCCACCTCTCATACACTTCAGGAATGCCACCTGATGAGTACGAGTGTATTTTAATGTTTCATTTCTGCAAGATAAATTAGTTTCTTTTATGCTCATTTTCCAGTAAGGTTTATTTCAATTCTTTTGATTAGATGCTCTATTTCCTACACACTATCTTTACATTCTTTTATGCTCATTTCATTTATGTTCTTTTGTAGATCAAGCACTTGAGAAAATTTAAAGAAAAAATACATAAAAACAAAACAAAACAAAACAATTTATTTGATCACTCTTTAAGTTGCTTAGTCCCTCATTCATAGATAATAGATAGTTGTGGTTGGCTCTAATTTGATATGCACACACCAATAATCTCAATAGGCTTTAATTCTAAGTTATTTGCTTCTCGCTTTAGAATAGAGTTTTATTTCTTTCCTAGAATATAGTCTTGTTGATTTAT
This sequence comes from Pinus taeda, assembly GCA_000404065.3. Classification (NCBI taxonomy): domain Eukaryota; kingdom Viridiplantae; phylum Streptophyta; class Pinopsida; order Pinales; family Pinaceae; genus Pinus; species Pinus taeda. The sequence continues at coordinate 49,118 of APFE031688212.1, read as the reverse complement.
CTAGACTACATTTACCTTTAAGTTCAATAGATTAAATCTACTTCCAAGTCCAAAGCTTAGATTTGTTTTCAAATTCAATAAATCATATTTATTTTCAAAGATTGATAGACAATATTCATTTCCAATTCTAATAAAATAGGATGTATCTTTATGTTCAATAGAATAGAATTTCAAAAGCTTTCATAGAATTAGAATAGCTTGTGTCAATTCAACACATTACTTTTCAAGTTCTAAATTTAACGCTTCAATAGTTATAGTCTTTGAGAAAGAACATGTTTGTGTGCTCATTTAGATATTTTCGTTAATAAGTTCCATTTTAGTTTCAATCATTTCCATAAGTTAATTTTTGTTTTGGTTAAGAGTTAATTCCTAGCATATATTGTGCAAGTGTACTTCACAAGTATGCAAACCTGGATTGATAATTTAATACTAAGTAATTTAACTCATAATTAAATTACCCAACATATTCAACACTGTTGTTGGGGAGGTATACACAGGCATTAGCTTTCAATTTATAATTTCTTTTTATTTACACAACTCTATTAAGGAGGAGCAGTAAGACGAGAGGTAAGAACTTGCACATCATGATTGCGGGGTTCTTCCTAACCAGATATGTTGTAATTGCATCTCATTTTAGTTGCATTCATTTTTAAATGCATAGTTAAAATTCATGTTAAAAATAATTTAGGATGCATAAATTTCAACTGATTTTGGGTATTGTAAAAGCTCCATGTACTAATTTGTGTGCTAGACAAGGATATCATCGAGAAGAAGAATATCTAGAGGAAATTAATAAATCATGGACCATATTTGATGGAGAGTAACCATTATGATATGAGATCGAGTAATTTCTACTATTCCTATCATCATATCCTTTATACATCCAAGAGATCGACCATCCCATAGTAGAAGATTTGAATGGCATGGAAGAACAAGACAAACATAATGATCTAGATGAGCAAGTGAACCAAGGGCATCATAGCTATATTGAAATTTGGTTCCAAACAATCATTAAGCTAGAAGATCATTCTCTTCTTGAACTATTCTTGACATCGTCACAATCAAACTAGTTGGTCTCTCATATACCTTTATATATCAAAGCATATATTTCAAACCTACATATTAGTTTACTTATCATATTGTTACACACATGGCTCCAATGGAAGTATTCCTATACTTGACAAAAAGTTTTCTTTTTCAAAGTAGAGTAGGATAGAATAAAGAATAAAACCAAGCTTGGTGATGTTTTCGAGTTTTTTTTTTAAGCTTGATTTCATTTATTTCTTGGAAATTTTCATTTGGTGGTGCAATAAGAGCCACCTCATTCACTAACCATTGGCAGGAATATCTACAAGAGAAGGGACATTTGTGAAGAAAGAGAACAAGTAGAGTTTCAAGAGCTAAAATTTGAGGTTTGAGATCAATTCTTCTTATTTTGTTCTTCAAATTTCATATTTCAAATGAATAAAGAATTGATAAAGTTCCAAAGTATGCTCGACCTAGATGATTAAAAAGGAAATTTGAATAAGTTAACTTTGAAATTTTGCGATAAAATTCATAAATCTGAAAATAAATGACTAAGAAATCTAAATTTACTATTCATTCTAAAAATTTACTTAAACTTTGATCTCAACCCTTCAATTAGATATGTCTGAATTTTTTGGAAAATGATTTCATTTTCTTTATTTAAAAAAAAAAAAAAAAAACTAATTAAAATTTTCTCAAAAAATTTCTAAAATTAGATTCTTTATTTTAAATAAAAAATAAAAATAAAACATAAAAACAAAATTATATATATAGATATAACCGCACATTAAAAAATGCATAAAAACAAAAAAAAATACATAAAAATAGTTAAAATCCATATATAAAAACTCCACCACACAACAAATCAAAACATAAAGAATTGCATAAACGAGAACATTAAAAAAAAACTACTTAAATCCAAACTAAATAAAACATTATAAAAACCCAAGACATGTTTAAAAAAACTCATTGCACACATAAAATGAATAAAGGACAAGAATAGTGTTGTCATTTTGAGAAAGATTGTATGCAGTGCTGGTTAAAACGTTGTCATTGGTTACTCTCCTATTTGATTTGTAAATCTGGTTCGTTCTTAATCAAACCTGCAATAAAAATTATCTTGCATATTTCATGAAAAACTTATGAGTTTCAACACTTGGCAACTTTTGTTTGTTTTATGAATTGATAAGTCTTCAAATCTGGTTGTCTTGGGACAAGAACATGAATTCAAATTGAAATCAAATGTCCCGGTGGGATTTTAATGGCTGATGCATAATTGTATTGGTTATCTTGTTCAATATTTTTGGGCGGAGATCTTGGATCCCTCCACGCGATTGCTCTATTTTTATGTAGTGTTAAATGTTCAAAATTTAAATAACCTTTTTTCACTTCAAATCATAAGACACCCATTTTGCATAGTGATGATTGTTGGGATTACGTGTAGGAGGTCAAAAGTTCAATTCCAAAGGTTGAATAGTGTTGTTTAAATAACTAATGTGGCAATGTATGATTGGCCCATGTGGCAGCTTACAATTGGTCCACATGATCACCCAGCTATCTACCAACTAACCCTCCACAACATCTTGCGCAAGCACTACCACATCAACAGCCAGTGAACCTACCTAGTCACCACCACATCGGCTGCCACATCATCTTTTACTAGTCAAGTACCATGTCAACTGCCATGTTAGCAGTTCATGTCAGCGTCCAATTAGCAGTGTTCCATATCACCTTACCTTATTCAATCAGCATGTATAGTCTACATGTCTACCCTTGGTGCTTCCATGTGTCACTCTCAGCACAACCATGTGGCACTCTCTAGTGCTTTCCCGTGACACTCTCTGGTGCTAACATGTGGCACCCTACACATTTTCAATCTCTCCCAAAAGCTTCATATTGGCATAACTTTCGCATACGTCGTCTATTTGAGGATATTCAAGCATCATTGGAAATATATCGATGATCTACATCACATGACCATTTTCATCAACATTTGAGACAATAAACAAAATGATCAATTTTTTTTGTTGTTGTTGCAACAGTTGGACGTGGAAAAATCATCAAATCATTAAAAACATGTTTCCAATATGAATTTTATTTACCTTGGGTTTTGAATCACACAAATCAAATATCTAATGAAGAATTTATCAATGAAACATTGATGGGTAGTCCATGGTGCACGACTTCCCGATAGGTAAAATTGCATTTCATTTTCATTATCTTCCTTGGATTTTTTTTAATAGCATTATTTGTTAATTTTTGCGTATATATCATATGAAGAGAGATTGATCACCTCTCTCCCTCAATAATCTTACATTTTGTTGCAGATTAGTGTTAAGTTTTTGCAGGTTCCAAAATGAACAAGGAAGATCAATATATGCACAAGTGATTTTCAAAGATCAAATTATTTTTCAGAAAGAAAATGAAGAAGTCAAGTCCATGTTAGATCACATACCTCACGTCATTGCTACTCATTCATTTTCCTCCCTCTAAGCTTATAGTCCATCCATGTTGAAATCCAAAATTTCATCTTCCTACTACCAGATCATGAGCTCAAAACCATTTTCCCTTTGCAAGTTTCATACTTTTCCGCCTCACTTACATTCGTCCTTAACCCATGAATAAAGCCATTCAACTCACTTACAATGCTGATTTATCCCATCGTTCTCTTCCTTTTTTCCAAATAAATCCTACTTGATAGTGCAAATTTTTCATCTATGGTCTTATAAATGATTATTTTATGCTCACGTTAGATGATGAGAGATTCATTAAGGCCTTCCTTCTAACCAGTCTTGACCCATCAACTTCAACACGTTAACTGGATTTAGGACAAGAGATATTTTAGTACCTTGAGGCTTGCATGCCTTAATGGCAAGTTCTCTCGCTAATAAATAATGGGAATACGTCAATGTATTTTGTTTTCAAATCTTTTAGGTGACTTGATAATAACTCATTTATTAATACCTAGTAAGATGTACTTGGGCATCTTGACTCTCATTGACATTAATGGTGAGTAATCTTGTGTTGGTTAATGACATTCGTTAATGGTCGGTACTCCAACAATTTATTTTTATGTTCTACATCAACAAAATTTATACACATAGATAAGAATTATGCCACGTTGCGGATATGAATTAAGATTGTGATTTCAGTAGCTTGTGGTAGTGTTCCAATAAATCAAAGATATAGTTTCACAGTTATATAGAAAAATCAATGTACTTATAGATTAGGTGGATTCCTCTTACTTGATAATTACATGTGAGATTTTGTTGGTGTTTATTACTTTATTACATATTCGTAATTAAGTAATTACCAATACATAAAGTGCATGAAGATCACAAGAACACAAAGAACACAAGACATAGACTCATAGTCAAGGAAAAACCCCACAAGTGGGAAAAACCAAACAACTTCTCTACTTATAGAATTAGATCAAAGTGAGGCATCCAAGACATAAAGACCAAGCCCAAGACCTCCACAAGCGCCAAGTCATCCCTCCTTCAGAACCTTTCTCAAACAAGTCAAATTACACAAAATCAACACTGGTCAAACTTCACCAAAACTAGTAAAACTCAGAATTTTAGCCTTGCAACTCTGATCTGTAGTTCAAACCTGCAACTCCAGCCCTACAGCTTGCAGAATAACCCTAGAAATATCGTACGTTTGGGGAGAAACAAGAAAAAATTCAAAATTTTCTTTCTTCCCTGGATTTCTCTCTCTTCCTTAGCCTTCACACTTCTTTTCTTCTTTTCTTGCTCAGAAATCAAACTTGTGTGATTGATTGTGCAAATGAGGATGAATTATCTTCCTTTTATAGCCATCCATGTGGTCGAATTGGGCCTTTTCTAGACCTACTTTTCTTAGCAGGGCCGACTTGGTCTTGTAGTTCAAAATGACCCTTTTAAACTCATAAATGATATTTTCATTTTGATACAAAATCGTCCAAATGGGAGTTGACAAATGATAATTTTTCTTCTTGACTTAATAAACCCTAGAAACATAATAATAATAATTAATATTTTTTTTTTCTTTTGCTTTTAATATATATATATATATAATATATATTTATATATATATATTATATATATATTATATATTATATATATATATATATATATATATTATATTATATAATATATATTATACCGTACTAGTTAACATTTTCCAACAAGTTCAATAGCAATAACATTAGTTCCAGTAATAAGAAGGCACAAAGATTTTAATTTCACATTTCATCCTTTATTCATACAACCAAGAGATGAAGAAGCGAATAAGATTATTTCACTTCACATTCCATGATCCTGAAGTAACATCCAAGATCTTACAAATGCATAGCTTATTGAATTTTCAGGTAGGTGAAGGTCTGTTGTTTTCTAATCTTTAACCATTAATTCCTTGAATGCTAAAAGACATGTATTTGAAAAATTTCTCATGTGACATTGCTTTTCCCCATTTTCCAAAGATAGAAAACACCTTTAGTTGGGGAGTGGGGGTATTCATTACCATTTTTAATTCCATATTCCATCACCTCATATATTGTTGACCAACATGTTTCTCCTAACTGATTGATGATGTTCTTTGGTTTAAAGATGGATATGTTTTGAAAAGATTCAATTATGAGCAAAGACCAACATAAATGTATATGAATGGGTTTCAAGTATTCTTTGTTACAACAGCAAGAAGAGTAATAAAAAAGAAAATTTTGCCACACAAGAACCAACACTTGAAATACTTATGGTTTTCGTATAATAACCAACCATAAGCATTGTCACTTAGATATATTTCAGAAAAATAACACTGTCTACAATAGCAAGCTCTTGAGAAAAAAATTGAAGAAAACTTTGCAACTCTTAAAGAGTATCTCAAAGTCACAAATGACTTAATCATCCACTCCACAAAAGGCTACACAGAAGGGAACAAAAGGATAGCCCATGACAATCAATGCAAAGTTGCATGAGAACATGCAACATCTTTAGTTGGGGGGAAATGTTGGGCCTCCAAAATATCATCCTTTTCACCCCCTTTTCTTTCACTTCGCTTCAGTATTTACCATATTACATAGCTTGATCACCTTACACTAAGACCATTTTCATGATCATATATGGATTTATACTTTCTATTTTCCAAAATATTTATTGTAGTATTTTGAGTGAATTTATGGTTAAATATCATAAAAATAACATGTATTCATTTATATCTAAAAGTTGGATGAGTTTTGTGATGTTTGTAGGCATATTTGAATATTTCAGCAAAGTCATATTTGGCCTCTAAGTCTCAAATTCGATTTTCCTTTCCAAACTCTTGAAGATTTGAGGAAGATTTGAGACCATTGATCAAGCACATTCCACGTAGAAGAATCATGGGAGTTTTCATAAGTGTCTCCTATCAAATATTTAGAGATTTGTGATAGTATATGAAGAGATGTTACTTGCTAGATGTTAACACATGGTTGTAACCACATCAGATATTTTTGGATCTACGAGAGATATGTGGATCTAGGAGATAATTTTGGAACTACATTTATTAATTAGTTATTTTAGTTTTTGTAGAAATATCAGTGCCTTCTCCATTTGAAGGTGTGTTAAGTTTTGGAATGTTAAGGATTGGTTATAATGATTATACGTGATGTTATGCATACTATTGAAGTTAATTTCAATTAATATAATTCTTTGATATGGTTGTGCCTTCATGATATTTGGTGTTTGATCAATAGTTTCGTGAACTTTCCACCTCTCATGCACTTCAGGAAGGCCACCTCATAAGTAAGAATGTATTTTAATGTTTCATTTATGAAAGATGGACTAGTTTCTTTTATGTTTATTTTATATCAAGTTTATTTCAAGCCTTTTGATTAGATGTTATGTTTCCTACACACTGTATTTTACATTCTTTTATGCTCATTTCATTTATGTTCTTTTATAGATCAAACACTTGAGAAAAATTGAAAATAACAAAAAACATTTTTTTATTGATCTTTAAGTTTCTTAGTCTTAGATTCATAGATAATTAATAGTTGTGATTGGCTCTATTTTGGTATGTACACATCAACAATCTCCATAGGATTTAATTCCAAGTTAATTTATTCTCGCTTTAGGATAGAGGTTTATTGCTTTCCTAGAATAGAGTCTTCTTGATTTCTATAGAGTAGATTTGATTTTAAGTTCAATGGATTAAATCTACTTCCAAGGCTAATAGATTAGATTTGTTTTCAAATTCAATAGATTATATTTATTTTCAAAGTTCGATAAACAAGATTCATTTCCAATTCCAATAGAATAGGATCTATCTTTGTGTTCAATAGAATAGAATTTCAAAAGCTTTCATAGAATTAGAATAATTTGTCTCAATTCAACGCATTAATTTTCAAGTTATGAATTTAATACTTCTATAGGTATAGTATTTGAAAAAGAAAATGTGTGTGTGCTTATTTAGCTATTTTCATTAATAGGTTTGATTCCAGTCTTTCAATCATTTCCATAGGTTAATTTCCATTTTCATTGAGAGTTGATTCCTAGCATATATTTTGCAAGTGTAACTCACAAGTATACAAAACTAGATTAATAATTTAATGCTAAGTAATTTAACTCACAATTAAATTACCCAACACCTATTTTCATCCATTGATTAGGTGATCAAATTTTTGCTCAAAAGTTAAAGTGTTGAAACTAGTGTCAATTCGAAGTGATCATCGTTATGAATCTAACGACGTTCATTTCACCTCAATCTGATACCGTATGGTCAAGTTATCGCGTGTTGATATTTTGGCCCAACAACTAAAAATTTGAGCAGGACTGTTGACTCGACAGTCTGTACGCTGACTGGGAAGGTTGACTGTGTATTTCAGGCCAATCGTAGGATGACAAGTGGCCTCATCAGATTGGTTCATGGTCTAATTTTTTTATTGGTTGATGGTTCGATTTGTTGGACCAATTGTTGGGTGTCACGTGGCCCAATCATAGGTTGCCACGTGGCACAATGGGACTGACCAAAATTTTGTTAAGGGTTGAATTGGCCTCCATAGGGTTCAAACACAAGACCTCTTGGAAAACAACACAATGCTCTACCAACACACTGCCGATGGGACTTAACCACTATGCTCGACAAGCGTTATTTAAAATTTTGGTGTTTTCCATTGGGGAATGGGGCTTGGACTAAGCCCTTGGCCCTCAATTACCTTACACCCACAAGAGAGAAGGTGAAAGGGAATCAAAGGCTCGGGCTTAGCCCCAACCCAAGGTTCTGGAACTTATCATATAGTCGAAGGTGCGAAGGGAATGAGATAACGGAAGGGGGCTAACCCTTAAGCCAAGCCTAGGTCATGTGGCGATTAATAGAACCATGGGTGCAAAAGGAGGAGCCAAGAGGAACTAAGTGAGCAGGCTAGCCCAGGTCCTACAAACCATGCACATGACCTCGATGCCAACATTTAAGGGCCTGGTGAGAAGGGCAGGCAGTTAGTCTGGCCCTTGATCCCATGGCACCAATGTGACCACCCGCCCGTGTTTTAAGGGTTAGGCCAGTGGGGCCAGGTGTTAAGGCCCATACCACATTTTATGTGCCAATGTGACCCTATTTTTTAGACTTAAGGGTTATTAGAAAAATTAAAAGTCCAACAAGTTACACCGGTGGAGGACGAATTTGTCGCTCGGTTAGGAAAAAAACAGGGCCGATTTGTAGGACAATTAGATTGTTGGTCTGATTTGTAGGACAATTAATAGTAAAACTCATATGAGAGCTTGGGGAGCCATATATTTCTCCCTTTTTGGCCAAATTGAGCTCAGTTAATAGTCTACTTAGGGGTTTTTGGATGTTATGGATCCATTAGTGACCTCTAATTTCTGATTTGAGGACATCTAAATAGTTGTTTTTCATGTTTGAGATTAAGGGTGTATGAATAAATTAGGGTTTGGAAGTAGTTCAGAAAGGTGTTTAAGAATGGAGAAGGCCTTGTAGGGGTTTTATCACCTTCAGAAGTCTACTACAGTAATTGTTATGTCATGTCTCTTCTCAAACACATGTGTAACAGGGTGCTGCTACACAATTTTGCACAATTTTGGCTGAAGAAGAGAACCCATCATTTTTGACTTAGGGACTTAGGAGGCAATTTGACTTAATTTGGTTGCTAGTGGAATGTGGGCGGAACCCACATGGGAATTCGAATTGGCCCATTCGAATAGCTTGGAGGGAAAGTCGAATAGGTGGATGGAGGGGACCACTTGAGGCAAGGGAGGCCAAAGGAGTTATAAGGAGGGAGTAGCTCTCATTCAGGGATTCATTCATACATCTTGCAAACCAAATCACTTGAGTCAACCGACTGTTTAGCCACAAATCTCTCAAGCGGGAGATTCAACATATAATTCAGGGGACCATCCATGCCCTCTCTAGAGAGGTAGTTCTACAAGGATTTCAGGAGTTCCGGGGCAGTGACATAGCACCACCAACCAGCGCAGAGTAGGGAGTGTGTATTTCTGGGCAGCCAAAGAATACACAGAGGGAGATGGAGCCCAGCAGAGATCAGATTGTTTGTCTGAGAGTTAGAGAGATGAGATAGCAGCAATATACTAGCATTCTTGCTGAGTTTTATAGCCAGCAGAGCCAACATTCTAGTAGTTTGAATTGTTGGGCTAGGGGATAGCGCAGAGGCCACTCAACAGTTTTTCTTGGAGTTAGGAGCAAGTGTCTTATGCCAAGAGCTCACCCGGGAAGTCAGGGATTGGATAGAAATGGTTAATCAAGCACTTTGGTGGCATTTCCGGGAGGATTTACAGGCATTTTCTAGCAGGCCAAGTTTTGCAGTTGCAATTGAGATTGGGCTCCAAGGGGGTCGAATTTCAGAAGTCTAAACCAACCAAAATCATTTCTGGTTTTTTTTGGGTTTTTGACAAGGATCCAAAATAAAAAGTTTCATAATTTTCTGAGCAACATAAGTGGGGTTGTAAGTCATATCTTTGCAACAGACAGTGTAGAATCGCTAGGGATTGAATAATGCCTTTGGGGATTGATTTTGGGAAGTCCAAATCAGGTCAAACCATTTCTGGGTTTTTATGGGTTTTGGCCAAGGAGTTTGTGGCTGAAGTTTCATCATTTTATGAGCACCATAGGAGGAGTTTCTTACAGTCCTTTCGAGGGAGCAATGAAGTTTTCTAAGCAGCGCAGAGCATTAGACGAGCAATTATTTCCAGTATTTGAGATCATTGTATTATCACCTAGGTTCTGTCACACTTGCCATTGAGGCAAGCCCAAGTACATTCCTCCATACTATTGTAATTGCTCCATTTATTAATAAAATGGCTTAGTTGGTTCTTAATTCTAGAGTTTTTATGAGCATTGCTGATTGTTTAAAACTTTTGTGTTGTAAATCATTTTTGCTTTGCATATCACTATTTATTTAAGTTTGGAACATTATAGTGGTATCATAGCATGATCTTGGCCCATCTGTGGGAAATTAGCGAGAATATCATGGAAGCTTTGGGTATGAGTGCACAATGACGAGTCAAAACCGGAGACAAACCCATGGCTCAAGGGAAATCCAGTATGCAGAAATTCTAGAGTATAATTCATTGGGACGATGAAAGGTTGGCCCAGTTGAGGAAGGTGACAAACCAAACCCATCATCACCCTTACAACAAAGACGTTAGAGGTGACCAGGTCGTGGGGGTGCATCCATCTACATCGTGTGGGGAAAGTCGACCAGATCAGGGCACCAAATCTCTTGAAAAGGCGCAGACAAGACAGAGATGGTTAAAGGGTGAGACCAGGGGATGCTTTTGCTAGTGGAGACCTGGATTTAGATATTGGGATCCTGAGGAGGAGGTTGAGCATGATGCTGAGATATCACAGGATGGTGAGGAGCACATCGATATACCCGGTGTGGCGAAGGAGTCACCTTTATTAGAGACCTATTTGATAGCCCCAGTTGACACCCTAGTGGAGAGGATAGAGCCTACTCTCATAGAGCCATTTGTTGAAGGGGTGCAATCCCTAGACAAGACGCCAACAATCGTTGAGGTATCTGGATTCGTGACCAAGTTTACAAATGACAGATGCCCACAACATTTCCATCAGTTTCAAGCCAACCTTATAGCATTAAAAAGGAAGGTCACATTAGTGTGAGAGGTGATTCTACAACAGAACAAGAAGTTGAAGGGCATGAAAGCAGTTTGTGCCGAGTCCACAACCAAATTGACTCACGTTGGGGAGCAGTTGAATTCCCTATTGGTGCAACTAGAGTGCACATTGGAGCATGAGAGCAGCGCTCTTCGGGCATACATAGACGGGGTTGGTAGCACTATTAGGTTACCTTGGACCATTGGACAGAGGAAGACAGAGCTACCTAGTCAGATTGTATGTATTGACCAAGATAACTAGATGAGACGACTTGAGTTGCACAAGGTACAACACCCGCATGCTGGGGTTGTTCTATGTTCTGGAGTTTGTGCATTCGATCCCTCTCTTGGGTTTGGGAGGCGAGAGATTTTGAGTTGGTACCCAGAGGAGTGGACTATGGAGATGGTAGTGGACCCAGGTGGATCTTAGCAGGAGTTTCCAGGCACTAGGGATGCTAGAAGCCATGACTGACATTGGGATCCAGGAGGGACTACCTATCATTTCCCATGTATTCCAGTTGACTACAACCGGGATGGTGAAGTTGACCTAGCAATTGAGCATGCACATTCACTAGGTGAGTCTCGGTCAGCGCCTGTGGCCAACAAATTTATGGACATACTCTTTTGGTTTTCTTGGTGTGGAATTTGTACACAAGATCACTGGGTGATTAACATACTCTAGCAGGAGTTTGTTGGAGGTGGTGGCATTGGCAGGCCACCACATGGTGCCTTGCATGGATCTGGGGGCTCTTCACTTTTGTGCAGGGCATAGAGGATGCAGAGGAGTGGAGCAGTGGTGGCATCACTGCTGACACATAGGGAGAGTCGCTTCTTGAACCCATTAAGGGAGATTTGGAGGGAAGATCCATTCATCGACGGGAATAATGATGTGATGGTGGAGGTGATGATATTGATCGGATGTGGCCTGACACGTAGAGACATAGCTCTAGGCCATCATATCCAGGGATGTGTGGGAGCATCTAGCATTGAGCAGTGGTCTATAGGTGGGCATGGAGATGCATAGTGGTGTGTTGTAGTGTGTTGGATTGGTTGCGGAGTGGGAGTGCCTCACATCGTAGTGAGTACATGTAGGGAGTGACAAGTGCAGTGACATAGGTAGGAAGAATGATGATACAGGATAGCATAGCTACAGTCGAGGGTATCCAACAGTGTACAGGGGTAGGTTGCGGTGTACAATGGCATGTCTAGGAGTACTTGAATGATCGGTGGTATGCAGAGGCGTATGCTGCTACACAATGAGGTCTTGGAGTGTTGCCTCCTGGGACACCCATGGAAGGAGATACCAAGGATACCTTTGGGTGTAGTTCACCCAAGAGAGATGGGGACATAGCTGAGCGATACTTGACAGTATCTGGGGGGACTCACACTCCTGACACTCTTCTATGTCACTTACAAGAACGAACGATCTAATTGTTGTCCATTGACACTCTAGGCACGAGCTGCACTGGACGGGTAGCTCACCCAAGATATTTGGATGACACTTAGTGCGATAGAGGGGAGACTTCTCAGCAGGGGCATCGTGTTAGTGTGCGAGTTGACAGCCACAGGTTGAGGGATGAGGTGATCACAGATAGGGGTGGCATATCATTCATCACTGATCCTATGCGTAGGGAGTTGGTCACAAGGGAGACATGTTTAACTCTTTCCACAGGGCATGTCTGGACCATGCATGAGCAGAGGATACCGTGTACGATTGAGATAGTTGTCCAGTATGTATCTGGGTTCCTGACATTGTATCAACACATTCTCCAGGGGCTGGTAGCCAAACTATATACATTGATTTGATTGTGCGTATCAGACACCCATCTATTGGTTGAATTCTAGGGTAGCTATTTGGCACACGTGGTTTCCAGTGGTCATCAGTACTACACAGTGGTAGGCACTAGAGAGTTTAGCATACCTTATATTAGTTCATGATGTATGGAGCTTATATATGATTGGCATGCAGGGACTAGAGATGAGGGCCAAAGGGATTCCATCGGTTGTTAGGGTTATGCTGCAGTAGGTCTACCTATGGGATGAAGGGATTGAGTTTATCGATAGATCACTCGTGATGAGCAGATTCGTCGCACAGAGTGATATAGTTTGCTCTTGGGATGACACATGGGGGTTCACAGAGGGTTTCATCATATGGGGAGGTAGAAATTCTCTATTGTTGCACAGGTTCAGAGTTAGATTTGGATGGGTAGGCCTTGGTGCCATGGAGATGCCCAGGCAGGTTGTGTCTCGCCTCTTTCAGTATTCCACCATCGAGTTCCAGGAGAGGAGGATACTGTTTGCACACGATGGGGAGTATGAGATAGTCAGAGTAGCGCAATGTCAGCATGGTGGCACCACTCTGGGACTAGCAGGGAACTGGGGCATCACAAATACTCACAACTCAAGAACCTTTAAGGATGTGTCGGCTATTGCAGGGGGATATCAAACAAATCTTCCATTTGGATTTAGAGAGTCACTGATGGAGTAAGGGACTTCTGGTACCTGCATCGGGTAGGATACTGAGTGGAGTGAGGGGAGCTTCATGTTGGACAGGATGGCCTAGGATCCTGGTATTGAAGGATTCTTTCATATCAGGACAGTGCTGAGGTCAGGGACGATTCAGTGGCAGGTTTTGGACCCTGCACATGTTGCAATGATAGTGGGGAGCAACAATTAGAGAGGATGCTCGTTCGGGCATTGCTTAAGGACAAGCAATTTTTGGAGCATTGGGAGAACTTGCCAGATGAGGATGCCACTTGGGAGGGTGAGCACATATTGGAGCACCCAACTTTGAGGTTTCTTGAGAATGAGCAACATTTGGAAGGGGAGGATTGTCATTCCCCTTCTCAAACACATTTGCAATAGGGTGTTGCTACACAATTTTGCACAATTTTGGCTAAGGAAGAGAACCCATCATTTTCGACTTAGGGACTTAGGAGGCAATTCGACTTAATTTGGTTGCTAGTGGAATGTAAGGTCCACCCATATGGGAATTCAAATTGGCCCATTTGAATAGCTTGGAGGGAAAGTTGAATAGGTGAATGGAGGGCCCCACATGAGGCAAGCGAGGCCCAAGGAGTTATAAGGAGGGAGCAACTCTCATTTTTGGATTCATTCATACATCCTGCAAACAAAATCACTTGATTGCTCACTCTGATGTTTAGCTGAGTCAAATGACTATTTAGCCACGAATATCTGAAGCGAGAGATTCAACATCTACTTCAGGGGACCATCCGTGCCCGCCCTAGAGAGGCATTTCTACAAGGATTTCAGGAGTTCTGGGGTAGTGACATAGCACCACCAACCAATGTAGAGTAGGGAGTGCATATTTCTAGGCAACCAAAGAATACACAGAGGAAGATAGAGGCCATAAGAGATCAAATTATTTGCTGGAGAGTTAGATAGTTGAGATAGCAACAATAGACCAACATTCTTGTTGAGTTTTACAGCCAACAGAGCTAGCATTCTAGTTGTTCGAATTGTTGGGCTAGGGGACAGCGCAAAGGCCACTCAACAATTTTTCTTGGAGCTTAGGAGCATGTTTCTTAGGCCAAGAGCTCACCTGAAAAGTCAAGGATTGGATAGAAAGGGTGAGACCATCACTTTTGGGGAATTTCCAGGAGGATTTACAAGCAGTTTCCAACAAGCCGAGTTTTGCAGTTGGAACTGAGGTTTGGCTCCGAGGGGGTCAAATTTCAGAAGTCTAAACCAACCAAAATCCTTTCTTTGTTTTTTTGGGTTTTTGACAAGGATCCCAAATTTAAAGTTTCATCATTTTCTGAGCACCGGAGGTGGAATTTTAAGCCTTATCTTTGCAGCAAACAGTGTAGAATTGTTGGGGATTGAATAATGCATTTGGAGATCAATTTTGGGAAGTCCAAATCGGGCCAAAATATTTCTGGGTTTTTGTGGATTTTGGCCAAGGAGTTTGTGGCTGAAGTTTCATCATTTTCTAAGCACCAGAGGATGAGTTTCTTGTAGTCCCTTTCCAATTAGCAATGAAGTTTTCTGGGAAGCGTAGAGCATTAGAGGAGTAGTCATTTCTAGCATTTGAGATCATTGTATTATCACCTGGGTTCTGTCATGCTTTCCATTGAGGCAATTCTAAGTGCTTTCCTCCATACTGTCGTACTTGCTCCATTGATTAATAAAATGGCTCAACTGGTTCTTAATTATAGAGTTTTTATGAGCATTTGCTGATTGTTTAAAAATTTTGTGCTGCAAATCATTTTTGCATTTATTTAAGTTTGGAACATTATATGTTACTTGCAGGGTTCAGATCAGGTTTAATTTTCTCATTATGTTATGTTAAGGGAAGTTTTTTTTATGTGCTTCAATGTGGAATTTAAGTGCTCACATGCTCATTTTAGCTCATTTTAGTTGGAGTTGGAATCTTTGTAGGAGATGCCTTGTGTTGTTGTTGTATGCGAGAGTTCTTTATAGGAGAACATTACCTTGTAAGGGTAATAACCACATGTTTCCATCAACAAACATGTATGTAGTTCCTTTTTTCTACATAATATAAGCGTGGTCTAGCTATGTTGGCAGACCCGAAGATGTAGACCAGGAGGGGTGAACTCCATCAACAAATATTTTGTTATGCTCTTTATTATGCATGTATGAGTTATGTGCTATTATGTTTCTTATGTCAGGTTTATATGTGAAGACTGCCTCATGACTTGAAGAGACATTAGGAAAATGTGTTTTGTGGCAAGACCCATTTTACCTTGCAAAGCATCAAAATAGTCCTATTTTTATTTTGTTTGATTGTGGAGAAGAGGAAAAAGACACCTACTCCATTTTTAGATTAGGTTGGTATCAGAGCACCAGTTGATGAAGTGGCAAGAATGGGTAGCAAAAAGAGTCTCCAAGAGCTAGAGGAGCGGAATTTGGCTCTTCGTATTGATAAAATAGAGTTGAGAAGTATGCTAGAGATGGATGAATAGGAGAAGAGGCACATGTGACTTCAGTTGTAGCATGTGTTAGAAGAATAAGTTGTTGAAAGTTCTACTCATGTGCCAGCAAGAGAAACCTTTAGAATGAAACCAGTATGTGGTCATGGTTCAAACAATGGTTGTGGACCATATGAGGAAGATAATGCATGTGCATTTTACAAGCATCTTCAAGAATAACACCATATGTCAATTGATAAGAGTGGGTGGCTAGAGTCATTTGTGATATCATTATTGTCATCATCAGAAGCTGAAAATATGAATGGCAAGTTTAAGAAGGTAATTAGCATTTCAAGTATAATCCCTTCTGCTTATGTGCATAACACCTCTTTTGCAGTGTTTGAGAAACATACCAAAGGCATAGATATGAAGTTGATTTCAAAGATGGGTTATGAAGGTGGAGGCCTTGGCATAAATGGCCAAGGTATTACCAATCCAATCATGGTTGAGGAGAGACCAAAGTATCATGGATTGGGATATGGTCGAAGGGAATTTGGAGAATGCTCTAAATGACTTGAGGTACATCAACCATCTAAGGATGAGATGTCACCACCCTATGATAATGTTCATTTCTCTCCCAAGCGAGATGAATGCTTGAAGGGACCTTGCAAGGAATCGTTGATTCCACTCCATCAAAGTTGTAGCCCTAGAGATAGGTATAATTCTCATGGGTGTTTTCCAATGGGTGGTAATTTTAAATACTTGTGGAATAAGTACCCTTGTACTTTTTGTGATGCATTTGACCATTTCCTGGTTATATGTGAGCAATGTATGATAATGGTTAAAAGAATGGATCAAATTCTAGGCATAAAGCATAATGATTCTCCTTTGCATGAGAAAACTTGTATGTCGGAAAATAAGAGAAAGTTCCTTTGTACCCATTGCAAGATGCATGGGCATGGTGTTGAACGATGTTGGAAGTTACATCCAACGCTCCATTCAAATAAATTAAAAGAGATTGTGCAACATAATGCAAAGGAAGCAAGAGGTGGCAAAGATGACTCGCAACAATCCTAACCAACCTTCAAGGCAAAGCTGATGCAAAAAGAGAATCCATAGGCTTAAGAGAGGCAAAGTTTGGGTAGACTTATTGTAAAGTTGCTTTATAAATTTTGTAATTACTTGTTGTTGTTTACCTGTTTAGGTACTTTTGTAAAGTGAACAATCATTGTCACTAAGTTCAACAAGTATTTGTTTTTCATTGATGTATGTATTGGCTAGTTTACAAGTCCACACGTTCAAGGACTTTTTGTGAATGTACAACATTGTCGTTCAAAGTTGTCTACAAGTTTGTCGTGTGTTCACTGATGGAAGTATTCGATATGAAACTTGTGTGAATAGAATCTTTATTTTCAAGATTGTACAATATGACTATGTTTTATAGGCAATTCCAATTATATCATTGAAAATTTTGCAGCAGTGTACTTTTTATGTACAAGCCCAGTTTGAAGACGTTAAAGCAAGTTTATGTTGCTTTTGAATTCCAAGATGGATTCAAGTTTGTCTTCAATGGTTTAACTTCAAGATGAAGTGTTTTTAGTCGTGCAAAGATGATAATAAAGAGAATATTCATATTCCACTCATCGGTATTTTGTTCCTGCATCAACGATAAGAATGTTGGCTCAATTCTTAACAAGACAGTAGGTCTTCACGAAGAAGATAGGGAAAGTGCATGATTCCCCACACGCACTTGTAAAGCATTTCGCTCCTCACTCTGGTTTGGCCTTCATGCTTTAGGGGGCATCTGTTACATAGAATTTTGTCACCATCACTGTACTCCCCATCCATGATCCTGGAGGACCTCTAAAATGTACCCGACATGCTTTCCTATCATGAAGAAACTCCCATTGTATCCCTCTTCATGAGAAGAACAATTCCCGTTTTCATCATTTCCCAAAAATCTTCTGTTTATCCCAATTTACAAGACTGATGCTACTGACCTGTGTCCTCCTCGCACCGATATGCAGGGTTTACAACTACCTCTAGCATTGATCAGATCGACTGATCCCTTTCTCAGTTGCGCTGTTTATCTTTTGGAAAGTTTTTTAAATATGGAGCCAAAGCTTCTAGCTCTAGAAGCTTCATAACGGAAGTCTGGCAAATGGTTAGGCCGGATGGAGTCGAAGAGATCAATTTAGGCTCCTTTTCCCTATTAGGATGGAACTAATCCAAGAGATAAGGAGTTATCCCATGTGAAGATGAACCATCTCCCTCCATCCAAACTATATAAACCTCTCTTTCTGCCAAGCAAAAGCTAGTTGATAGCTTTTAGTCCTAATTAAGTTTTGGATGAAGTTTTGATTTTGGAGTAGTCAACAAGCTACCCATAGTTTGTAGCTTTCTAGTTTGTGTTTAAGGGAGAATTGTGAGTTTGGTTTGGTGTGAAGACTAAATGGAAGAGCCTTGAGACTACCATTGTTGAGGCTATCCATGAGATGTTATCAGAAGTGTGTGAGAACTCGGATATGTCGGAGGAGAACAACAATGTCAAGACATTGGTTATAATCTCTTCTTGAACTAATATAGATGCAACTATCGATTGATTTCCTACATGAAATGTCATCTCACATATTTATGGCTTAATGTTTCTTGACCTGTTAAGTAGGCTAAATACAATATTGTATGCTATTATGTTTGTCGTTTGCTTGTTTCAGGTGTGCGAAGGAAGGAAACAAAAGATAGTTGGAGCGAGGAAGCAGAATCATCACCAAGCGGAATAACATTCTGAGAGGTAGGCGCTCTTAATTGATTCTAGCCTAAGGAAATCTTCCATAGATTGTCTATTTGTGACTACCCCCACTCTCTTAGGCTAGAGGAAATGTTTGTGTTTGTACTTAGAATTTACTTGCATCATAAAGACCCCCTTGGTTGACATATTTCCAACACTATCAACGAAATGGCACTAGAAGGAGGGCCATATGACAAGTTGAGCCCTTTAAGTCTATTTTGAATCTCTTATCGTAAATGGATCATCCTCAAATCATACTCACGGGGTATTTTTCTAACCTATCCCCTGGTGAACTTTCAATCCCCGGTGAGCCTCTCTATGGCTTGTCTCAAATCAAGTTTGATGGTGAGGCTGATACGTCCTTTTCCGAACATGCATCTTTTTTTCTTAAGTTTTGTGCATATTATGAGATTTATTATGAAGATGTGGCTTGTATTGTTTCATGCCTCACCCTTGAAGATCTAGTTAGCCGATGGTGTCATATTCTACCACCTACTTCCATTCTTTCCCTTAACCATCTCATCAAGGAGCTTCATTTAATATTTGATAAGTATGATTACCAAGATGTTTATAAAAGAATCAAGCAACTTAGAATGGAGCCTGATGAATTAGTTGAGGATTTCTCTAATCGATTCCTTCATCTTCGTTACAAATTTCCTTAAGAATATATGAATTTCAATTTATTGAAACAAAAGTTTGAGCATTTGGTTCATATCTATTTGCACAATGAATCCAAACCAACTGATGTCTCTTCTTCTCAGATTCCTATAAATCAAGGGACACCCCTAATTTCATAGGAGGAATTGACTACTCCTTTTGTTCCTTTCCTCCTCCTTTTCCAGTTCTGATGAGGGTGCCTCCATACGATGATAGTAAAGTTGAGAAATCTGCACATCAAATTCCTAACCATCTTCTCATCCTCCTTCCACTTTTCATAATTCAAATCCAATAGAGGAAATCCCAGAATGGCTCATAAAACCTATGGTGAAAGCTAATTTTTCTATTCCTCAAGATGGTATCAACATTCACAACTCTAGTATTGAATCTGATTTGATTTTCTATCATCCTCTATCATCTACATGCCATGACTCTTTGTACCATGATTCGTTTGATCAATATGCCCCATCAACTAGTTTTTCACACTCTCCTAATTTTCAAGTTGTTGGTCCAAATTGTGATAAAGTTCAAGGTAGTCACATTACACAAGTAGAAGAGTACAAAGGCGAAGATCCTTTCATTCTTTCTTCTCTTTTTCAAAATCCTCTATGTCAAGATGATGCTCTTACATTATTGGATGATTCTAAATCTCTTAATCTCAATAGTGCATTAAATGAAATCAATTTGTTTAGATCTGTAGTCTTGGGAAAAAATCATTCTAACGATGATGATTCCGTTAATGTACGTGATGACGAATTCCCAAGTGCACCAATTAATTTTTTGGTTCCTCCAGAAGATTTTGATCTGAATAATTAGATCTCGGATCTGACCCAACCAAATAAAATGTTCTTATCAAAACTTCCTCTTCATCCCAATATCCCTTGTGCTCACCTATTTGTGATGAATATACATGTGATGAAGATACTCCATGCTCTTCAAGTTCTACATTGGATGAGATCACTTCTCAATTGACACAAGGTATTAGGGTTGTCCACGATGAAAGATAAAATAATCAGATCATTTAGTATCCCTTCTATCCCGTATCATCTCTTGTTTTTCATGAAGATACTCTTTAGATCAACTTGCTCATGAAATTTCTTTGATTCATACATCTCTAGACTTACGATTAGAAGAATCATTTGACTAGAGTAATTCGGTTGTCAAAGTCGTAAAATCCGATCAAATCAGTGAGAGAGATGTTTTCCATGTGGTTGATAGTGATATCATTAAATAAGTGAAAGCAAATTTCCTCACACCATGCATGATTTGGTTCAATCTTCAAAATGAGATTTTATAATCCTTGAAAGTTTTGGGACTTGTCAGGGAGTCGAGGCACTTCAACTTCTGTTGATGGTTATGTTAGGACCTCACAACTCTGTTAAGATCCCTAAATTGAGTCAGTATGTTTTTCCCGCAAAATTCTTCTTTCTGCATGGTTTCACTCAATTTAAATTCCTTCTTGAAATATATTTGGCTTTGCGGATATAATATTTTAAAGTTTCAAGATTTCGTTTCTGATTGGATTCAAGTTCCTATTTCAGTTGATTCATCTCCATGCAAAAATATTGCTCTTAACCAAGGTTTGGAGAGCATTTCCCTCACAAAATCATGGAATTGTGAAGTTTATTATTCTAAATATTTTTGGCCAAGGAAGTCATGTTTGTCACATTATTTTGAAAACAATCAGCTCCTGATCCTTCTTGTGAATATTCTAATGCTAATCTTTTTCATCGCACATGAAATCCTCTTGAGCGCTAATGAATGCATGGATTATTTGATAAATCAAATTATTATCACTCGTTTTACCCTGATTGGATTCATGTGTTTGCTATACTACCATTCCTTTTTACTTGTTTCGATGATTACGATGCTAGTGTAGTGTGTAACTAGTTACAAGAAAATGGTTTGTTACACTCATCATGTGAGGAAGACGATTCTATTATGCAGACGTTTGCGAATTGTTCAAGTTGATTTATCTTTGGTAATTACAAACTAGGAATCTGATGCTTTAATCAACCCATCTGATCATGATTTTGTCCCTGTCGACTGTTGTTCAACTTACTATTTTCCCATCAGCACATCCGATGATAATTGTTTTGCACCCTTTGATCTTTGTGGTTTAACATATCACTATCCGAGTACCTGTCAAGAAGTTGAGGCACTTCCGCACTCACTCATGGTTATGTCAAATCCTCACTATCTTGACATGTCTATTGAATATGATCATATCTATTTTCCCTCGCAAGATTCTCATCGTAATCCCATGCCTCTAATTAAAAAACCATCTTTTCAAAGATTTCGAGGTTTTCAAGAGGATTGTCACGAATTTTATGATCCAATCGTTGAGTGGTTGGATCAATCTTACTTGGTAGGGTCTGTCACAAACAAACAAGTTTTTATCTTTCTGCATGCTTGCTAATTTAATGAGTTTGGTGTAGTTGAGGACACATTCGAAACAAGTTTCTAAGGTTTGTTGAATTATGGTTTTAATCAAAAGGGTAAGAATGTGAAATGGTTAGAAGTAGTGGCTATGGCCTGTCATTCTATTGACAAGAAATACCTTCAATTTTTTGTGCAATTTATTCAAGTTCTTATATGTTCTATTTCACATTGCTTTATATTAGTTTTAATTGCTTATATCTTTGTGAATGCGGTTAGAGAAAGTTACTGTAGCTTCATTGGAAATTTCATTATATGTGATCCCGACCTTCTAGATGATTATTTTAGGACTAGGTCAAGTTGCATATTACTTTACTTGGAAATTCATCCAACATTCATTGTCTATAGTTTGTCTTGTTTTTTCTCATTTTTGTTTCGCATCATCTTTTGACTCTGGGGTTTTTTCCTTGTTATGTGTTGTCTTTTATTTTGTTTTGTAAGACCTTGCATGAAGATGCTTTGTCGGCTCAAAAGGAAATGTGGAAAAATCGAAAAGATTCTTGTGACACTACAACATTTGGCTAACCTTCAGTCCTCCTTCTTTATGTTGGTTACATATTTTGGTCAATGAAGTTCCAACGGAAAATATGATCCGTCCATACGGAAAGTTTTGGTCAAACCGTGATACTTGTGTCTATTCAGGAAACCTCATGCACACACTCAGTTCTTTATGTTTCGGTATTTTCACACTTATTCAATCAATATAAGAGGAAAATGGGAAAATATAAATGAGCAAACCTAAATCAAAGACCTCTATTTGCTTCTCCAAAGGAACAACCTCTCCTGATCTCAATAAGTCAGGATCCCTCTTCCACCCACAAAATGAATAAGTCCCAATGCACATTCCTCTTTAAATATATACATAAATGTGAAAGAAGAGAAAGGATTCCTATGTAGAGAGGTGAAGCAAGCAACTCCATTGGATTACTTTCTAGGCTCGCTAGTAGCGGAGCAATTTTTGTGTTCCTTTATTGACTCTGTCGGGGTACTGTCTAGGCCTGCTAGCAATGGAGTAACACTAGAGGTGAAAAAATATAAAGCTCATGAACTTCACTACCCTTTCTGATTCGAAACATTGCAATATTGTTGAATGTTATGCTTGTGTTCAACCGAGAAAGGAACAAAGTGGACCATTTATATTCACGGGTTCAATGGGGAAGCTAAAGTGATCTGCATCATGAATCAATACTCATTAAAGAATTGATACATTGCATAAAAGTGTTCACTAAGACAGAGAAGTTGGAATTCTACCAATGTGTTGCCAAGTGTTGTCGTTGCTACAACACCCTCCAAATTTTTGGCTTGCGCCAAATTTTGGAGCATAGCTTGGTCTTGTATATTATCATCACAAACATTGAAATCCATACCATGTGTTTTCTTTAAATGTTTTGGTCCCTTTTGCGAGGAAGTAAAATGTCGTCTTTTCGAATGTTAGTTGTTGCACAATGTGTATAAGATTGTTTTGGTAGTTTTAAGGGGTTTTCTTTGTGAAAATGAGTTGATCTAACCATGCAAACATCCATCACACTCATTCCCAAAGTTTTAAGCATAGTCGCACAAGTGTCGTCATGATCGTCACAGAGTGTATCTTTGGTGTTGCACTTGTCATAAGTCATCGCAAATTTGTCACACTGAGGGAAAAGTATTGTTCAAATGTCTTCAATGATATATGCTGTTGTGTAATCTTTTTTTCTAAATGTGTGATCGCAGTCAAGTCATATCACTATTCGCATCACCTCATTAATCCCACACTTGGCCAAATTTCATAAATTTCCCAACAACTTAGCCTCATCTAACCTTCCTCAACTGTGCATGACGCAGTTTCAACCCTAAAGATGCAACCATTCCCCTTGACACTATACAATGCACAGTTCTTGCCTCCTAGGACTATGCACTGCGCAGTTCCAATGCTCAAGCCCATAACTTGGCCACCAGAATTTCGCAATCCAGCCATCCATCCTGGTGTCAACTGCACATTGCGTAGTATCTGAGCTCAAGATCATTCCTTGAGCTCCTAATATGTTCAATTTCACAATCATCAGGTTTACAGTGCCTCCTAGAACTTCCCAATTAGTTGAGACAGTGCAAAACCTCTCAGCCTGGTTCATTGAGCCCCAAAACTGTGCAATATGTCTGCCTAGTCCAGCCTGAATTACGCATTTCGCAGTCTCAATTCTCAAGACTCACCCTTTGATTGTCTGAACTATGAAATTGAATAGTCATTGAGCCTCACCCTCAGCCTGCCACCCGGTTTCAGCTTAATCAGCGGATCAACATGTACCATCTTATACTAGTGG
>APFE031688212.1:2958-23340 GCA_000404065.3 Pinus taeda | reverse complement strand
TATAGTCCCCCAAGGGCCATAGGTCTCACTCTTTTGTATTTTCATCCATTTCCATTTAGACAAACAAAAATCATAATAGCTTCACTTTCTAGCTAGATGATGAGCCCCGGTATTGCACCATGGATGTTACAACTCCCAAGGCTTCTCAACTTAAATTATCAACCCGGTGTTCGTACAAACTTAGAGGTGACAATGCTATATGCATAGTAGATTAGGTTCTACTCATGTCACCCTCAATCATTAGATCAGATCTAGGTATTCAGAGACCACTTTAACTTACTACAAAGATAATTCCTTATGAAATCATATCATGATTGCAAGGATATGAACATGATTCTAACTACTGAAATGAAAATGTCATTCATTAAATGTAAATGCTAATTTAAATTGCATGAAAGGAAGAGGCTAGTCTAGTTGCAGAATTGCAACATGAAACTCTATTTGCACACTTAATCAAATCAATATCCTACTAGCAAGAATCATTTATATATTTGCAACTTTCTTAAAAATGAGGAATTCAATCTGCAACACGACTATGAAAATAAATGTTAAGTCTAATTATACTTGTTGTGTTATGTTTGCAGTGAGGAAATGATGGGGTTGGAGTGGTCTTGGAGTATTCCTTAATCATGAAATCAAATTTTGGGGGCCATTATTCAACTTCAAAATGCAAGGGTCAAAGTCTAGAGAGAATATGGTTGAAGTAAGCAATGCTACAGGACTGCTATAGGAAGTGTTAGAGGAGGCCCAGTTTTGCTTTAGGAGGGGGTCCGAGAGATTTTTGAGGGAAAAAATGGTATCTTGAAGGTGAAGGAAGGTGGATGAAGGTGAATGAAGGTGGATAAGGGTGTGGGATCCCCTTAGCCAAGCTTAGTACCCCTCAGAGGCCTATCTTGCACCAAATTTTATGCCCACAGTGTCCTTCATTTGCACTGGAAGTGATCTCGGTGGTAAAGTTTGGAAGCAATGTGAAGTGTCCAGGAGAGATATGGAATGGTGTAGGTGGATATGGAAGAGTTTTTCCTCCCCTGAAATTCAACAACAATCCCTGCAGACTAATCAAGCACATGCATCAAATGATCAATATTATAGAAAAATAAATTATGGAAAAGATGAGTTGAATTTTATTTAAATCTACTCTACCCTACAACACAACTCTAATTTCAAAGTCATTGCTACTAATTTCTAAGTTGCATAAACCAAGCATGCAGAAGGATTACAATCCAACAATTAACAATTTCCAAGAAAGCATAAACACATGTTTTTGGGTTATTTTTGTAGATCTTCGAACCACTCTTCCCACAAGATATGTGATAGGAAAATATACAACTACAAGTTTTGTGATGTAATTCCTACTTAAACAAGAAAATAATTGCAATGAATTGAATGAGAACAATGAAATAATACAAGAGAGGGGTTAATGCCTCTAGGTTGGGCCCAAACCCAAGGGTTTCAGCCCTCCAAAACTAACTCGGATGCAGGCCAAAAATGAAATTCTCATTGACATAAAATTAGAGTCACATACATCACATGAAATATGAAAATAATAGTATCAAACACGAGGCTCTTAGTAGCTACTCTTGTCTTCAACAAAAAATTGAATTCTAATGAGCCTTGAGGCTGGTTTATTTATTAAAAAACTATATGAGGGCCAACTCCCTTGAAAGGAGGAATGCTCCCCTCCAAAAAATCAAAATTGGTGGATCTGATCCCCTTTGATCTTCACATGCACTGGAGTTCCTTGGATACTAGTGAATTTGAGGTGTTGGCGAGGAATATTTGATCTCAAGCTGAGTAGGGGACTTAATGAAGTGGACAAACCCCCTATATTCTCTTTGAATGTCTCCACCAAGCCCCTACATAGTAAATATCTCTAAAAATGCTTCTTGTTCCTGCATATTAATCACATTAGGGCATGTAATATGAAAAACACCCTTTAGTCTTCTTACTAAGCATATTATGGATAAAAATGTGAATTAATGTGAGAAAATGAGAGTTTTAAGGGCTGCAGGATATCACGATGGACCTTAAAATATACCTATTGATGGGACCCATCAACAAGTCTTTTTCCAAAAGGGTTTCCCAAGTCATATCTTGTGTTATCGTTGTTTTATGAGTGAATGATCTATTTATTCTCTATTTTTTTCATATTTATATTTTGCATGTATATGAAGTAAACAATAACTTAATAATTCCATAAATCTAAGGAAAATTAACCCCCATAGTATAGATTTCAAATTTTAGTAAAAAAATTTAATCAAATATGTTGTGATGAACCATCTAGTGGAATATACAAAAAAGTTTATAGATCACGTGAATTACATCTCACCTCTATTTATATATATTATGTTGGCTTTGATGAGTTGACATGTGTGGTTTAACATGATTCAAATGTGTAAACATGACTAAATTGACATTAATCATGAATCTAGAGGGATTGCTTGGAAAATAATTCCCCCATTTTCCCTTAGGGTTCCTTCATTCAAACTTCAAGCATTATTGGTGAGGGTGTATATCCTTTTTGATTTAGAACCCTTAGAAATTAAAAAAAAATGATATCCTTGAACTAACAAACTTGTTTTTTATTCTATCTATGAGGCTATCCAACTTACTATTGAACAAGGTTTTCTTATTGTACATGACATTGTTGATTATGGATGAATCTTCGAAAATACCAATTCCTTCACATTGGTTGCATTTATAGATAAAATTCCATGAAGGAGATAATATATTCTTATGCTTAATTATTTGTGGTTTTCCTTAGAACATTCATAATTTAGTTCTTGTTTCCCTTAGTATGAAGGATGACAAGGCGTGATGGGGTTCTGCACTCTCTCATGACAAGGTGTGCCAGCATCTAGGGACTATTTTTCTCAGACCATTCATAATTTAGTTTTGTTTCCCTTAGTATGAAGGACGACAAGGCGTGATGGGGCTCTGGACGCTCTCATGATAAGGCATGCCAACGTCCAGGGACTATTTTCTCAGTGTTGTGCCAATGCCCCCAAGATTTGAGCCACTTTTCCAGGCCCAAAGCCTAGGTCACTGCCCAAAATTGAATGACACCTTCAGAACAAAAATATAACAAGGAAACAATGATGTAAATACAAATACTTGAACAATCCCTTAACTAGACCTCTACTAGCCATGAAGGCATTTCATCAAACATGTCACGAATACACAATCTACAGGTGTAAACAAAATATTTAAGCATATGGGTCTCATACTTATTTGAGAATCACTATGGAGCATTGTTCCCTTATCTCATTTGTTGTGTTATCATCTATTAGGTCATAGATACATGGTTTAGTCATTTACAAGTAAAAACATGATGAGAGCCATACATAGCCACTGTCATAAAACAGATACATAACCAACATAATCACAATAGAAATACCAAGGAAATCATAGCCATAGGATCCACATATAAACCAACATAATACTCATAGAAATACAAGGAGAAATTACCTCATAATGATGATGCAAAATCCAAATCCGGGATGGGAATAGCACGTTCCACCCGACCATAGAATAATTGAG
The DNA here is from genome assembly GCA_000404065.3 of Pinus taeda. NCBI lineage: Eukaryota > Viridiplantae > Streptophyta > Pinopsida > Pinales > Pinaceae > Pinus > Pinus taeda. The sequence goes on along the minus strand of APFE031688212.1, from coordinate 19,800 downwards.
CCAAATCTCTCTTCATCCATTCACCCCCATGCCATATTCCAAGCATGAATGTTGGACTCAAACCAAAAGAACGAACCAGGGCATCCCAAGGCTAAACCACCTCACCCTCATCAATAGAAACCATGCTTTACCGTAATCCATCCTAGATCACTAGGCCAACACTATGAACATGTAATAATAGGCTTTACCATGATCTCCACCCGATAACTAGCCCAAACAAGCATGGATGCCACTGGATTTCTCCACCTACACCGTGAGGAATTTTCCTATCCCCTAGTCTCTTAGGCTTTAGCTCAATCCACACCAGATCACTAGGTCCTAAATCGAGACCCACTCTCCATGATTTACCGCATATACCAACCCGGGACTACTAGGCCCAATGGAGAGAAATCCACCTCTTGGCTTTACCATATATCCTACCATTCAGCAGCAAGGATTGCTAGGCCCACCGAGGCAACACAATCCTGGATTTATTGTTAGCCTCACTCTCTTAAAAATCAATAATAAATCCAATTATTAAATTAAATAAATAAAATCATGAGAATTCCTCAAACTAAGAGTCTAGTTTGGATGAGAGATTCTCTCCAACTAGCTCTCCTAAATTAGTGTGTAAGTTAAGAAATCGTTTCAACCAAGTGAGTCTAAGATAGACATACTATCTTAAGACCACTTACTCATGTATTTAAATGTATTCTTAATTTTTTTGAATAATGTGAATTACATGAGCATGAGAGACCACATGATGGCTCTCTGCCTTTTCTGCTAGTTTAATTTTTGTGTGTTAATTTGTTGTGCATATGTTTATATGGCTTTTTGATTCTTCTTCACGTGGTATTGGAGTTGTAGCCTGTTGAGGAATCGATTGTGCATTCAAATACTATGTATTCTCTTTTGATGGATCAGTTTGATTGTCTTGTGCGTTGAGCCACAAAACTGTGGAAAGATCGAAGCCACTTGATCATTGTGTGATGCCAGTCAAATCGCCCCTGATTTCCACAACACTAGATGTTAAGTCAGCCTTTTGAGGGAGATTGTGGATCATTTTGGAGTCGCGTGAGGGAAGTCAGGCGTGCCTCTGGATCTGCGGAGTCACAAATGTGTGAAGTTGACTGTGAGAAATTTTAATGTGAGTATGAAAGAGGAAATATCATGCCATTAAGCACTACATTTATGGTGGAACTTTTTTGTTGAATATTTTTAGAGCTCTTGGTGTAGTAAGCTGGAGGAGCAACGTGCAGAGGCCTACATTGAGCTTCGAACAGTGACATGGATCGAATGGGTGTACAAAACAATTGGTATAAGAGGATCGAATGAGGGCTCAACTATTAACCTTCGATGTGTATACTGCCTTTGTATGATATGTATATTCAGTGTGTATCCTCTGCTGACTGAGCTATAGTTCTCAATCCACGGACCACAACGTTGTTGCAGTAGACCGAATGCACATTCCAGAAAGGTGAATTCATCAGAACAAGATTCGATATTATAACGTATTTTGATTTCATAAGCTCAACTAGACCACCTCTCGTGTATTTCAAAGTGCCAATCGAATTAAGGTTTTCAATTTCTGGGACTTTTCCAGAAGTTTATTATGCTGAGAATTGAAGCAAAGATCACCTCTGGCTGCGGAGTTTCAGGAAATTAATTCACCAGAAGTAACAGTGGATCTAGAATACCGAGAATAATACCACTTCTAGAGAGAACAAGATCACCCTATCTATATATGCTCCTACTCCGGAAAAAGACTGGTTCTTTTATATATTCTCCTCGGAGACACGAACCTTTGCTTTTCAAAATTTCAGGAATTTGTTGTTTTTTTGTAATGGACTTTTTTCTTCCATGGAGGCCTTCATAAGGCTAAGCAGATTTGTTCATTAACTATAAAATTGTGAAAGTGATTGAAGCATGGCATGAACAGGTCAATTGAGGGGATTGACAGAAGGAAAATCCCTATCTTTGAACTTAAATCTCAGAAATATTGTCGGAAGAAAGATTGTGCTTCACTTTTAAATCACCCAAGTCCGAGAATTTAGTAGTCAAGCCCTATGGTTGCATGATCCTTAATCTCAATGTATATCTCTCAGAATTTGTGGAAGGTATGACACCCAATTCCATTCTCGGTTTAGAACTTTGGCTTTTGTTCATCATGTTGATTTTTTTTAGTCAATTCCTTTGTGCAGTGATTGCAATAAAGTTCATGTTGCATAAGGAGCACCAAATTTCTGTGACTACTCTCTTCGAATCCCACAACCATTGGATTAGTTAGACTTGTTTCTTGGAGCATTGTGATCGATGGAGTCGTTAGTGTGTGGAAGCGAATTTACTAAATTAAATTGTTGAAGTGCAGGAATTAAATTGGGAATCAATTGCAGCTAGACTCATACATAATACAGTGGAAGACATTAATGTTACTACTTTTGAAAAGAAAAATTTTATTATTGGAGAGAGGAGTTTTTTTTAGATAAGAAATGTTGGTAATTTTTTTATTTCTTTTTTGGAGAAATAAGTGTTTTGTATTTTGGAGTGATGCTTTTGGAGGAATAAGGTTAATTATAAAAATATTTTTTCAAAGATTTGTAATGGAGTCATAAGGTGCATATTTTATATTTGGAGTGATAAGTGAATAATTTTAAAAGTGAAAGTCATTATTGTAATCCAAAGTAATATTTTACTTTGAGAGAGATTGAGTCTGTGCGGGCAGTTTTTGAAGACAATTTGATTCCAAAGTTTGCAAGTGTGATATTCTCATTGAGAAGTTTCCACGACAAGTTGTAACATTGAAGGTTGATGTACTCCCATATTTAAATAAAAACATATTTTTTTGGTGGTGATTGTGTCCCAGATCCGCCCAAAATTGAATAAAGGGATCTTAGGTACACCATGTGTATCTTTGTGATGGCACATGCTTCTTGATCTTGTTTTTGTTTTGTGTCTAGTCTTGAGAGTAACCTTCATTTACCACAACCCATAGTCTGGCTCGGGGGTTACTAGGCCAGTGGCTTTACCATGATCCACATTCTGGTTCAGGGACCACTAGGCCATGTGTTCTATTATTTGGAGATTCACTTCACTCAGCTTCAAATCCATCTAGAAATCCAGCTCAACCAAAACATGAGAACCCCATCACATCATGGCTATCAGGAAATGGAAAGGTTAGGATGAAAACATTGTCACGCTTGGAAAAACCCATGCCATAATAACAAAAGAACCACATGCGATACCATGCTTTCCAAATATAGCAAGAAATATACACATGAAAATCGATACCTGCAAAGAATATTGTTGTAGCTGCTTGATCCTACTCCTCCTTGCTTGATATCTGCTTCCTCTTGCCTTCTTTGCCTTTCTTGATCCAATGCCAAAATGCTCCAAGAAAACTCTAAGTGTCCAAGAGTGAGAGTGAGAGAGAGAGAATAATCAAAGAGCTCCAAAACTGAACTGACAAAAGGTTGCAAACTGATCCTTAGAAGACTTTTTATCAATTAGGCCTCTATTTTCTTCATTTTCCATGATTTTCCTTCATTTTCCTCCTCACATGCAACCTGTGACCCTTCACCTTCCTTTTCTCCTAATTTCCATTATTTTCATAAATAAAGTTGCCAAAAATTCTATTTTTCCTTTCCAAATCCTTAACCATTGCCTTTGCCATTTTCCTTTAGCCATACTAAACTGATGAACACCCACACTAGGATGTTTTTCCCAACATTCAACTTGGAATAAGTGTCCCATCAACTATGGTTATTATTTTTTCCTTTAAAAATTTTTATTACATGGAAATTTCACAGGAGTTGTTACAGGGGGGGTGTGTGGGGTTGGAATAGTCCTTCATTAGTACTATTTGTCCTCTACATAATTATTTCTTTTTTCTATATTGATTTCATCATTCAAGTACTCAAATGTTTCATCAACACAAACATATAGCTTATACCTTCCACATAGAAAATGTCAATGTTAGAGCAAAAAATTCAAATACTTGTGATAAATTCAATAAATAAAAATTTTGTATTTAAGAATTTTATTCAATTTCCTACATTTCATTTTCTTATCAAAAATCAAGATTCATCATGTAGGTATCTCAAAATATCTATGAAAATCAAGAGATGTATGTTTTTTCATGTTTCATTGCATTTAATGTATCAAAACATGCCATCATTAATAAGTGCTCACATAATATGTAACTCTAAAAATCAAGTGTTGATGCAATGCACTCATCAAGAGATTTATGCTTTTTCAAATTCCATTGCATCTAATATGTAAAACAATACTATCATTAACTCATGCTCACCTAATATGTAATTCTAAAAATGGGGTGACGATACATTGCACTCATTATCAGTGCATACATTTTTAAGTGTGATATGTTAATAATCAGAAGATATTACTTACTATATGTCCATAATTTTTACATTATTTATCATTAAAATTAAATTAAATGGCAACCTATCTTCATGTATAATACCTCCCCATTGAATCCACTTGAGTGTGCAAATGTCACAAACCTAATATTGTTTGTTGTTATTTTATGTATTTTTGAGCTTCACTTATGTCATATTTTAATGTGCACATGAATATATTTTTATTTTCTTATTTTCTTTTTCTTTTTCTTTTTGTAAATAAGCATTTTTCTATTAAGATGGTACCAAATTACATAAAATCAAAATTCTTCTATCATGGTCTACTAGATTGGAAAATATACTAGTGGAAAAAGGTTAATGTCTTTTATCTCAAATGTCCATATACTAATTGGATACATAGAAAAACATCTATTGGCCAAGACTTAATTATGAAATACATTATGCCATAGTACTAGTAAATTCCAAGTAAAGTAGAAAAACCATAAGCTAACTTAAACCATTAAGAGGACATGGAAATATCAATAGTTCCTAAAATGGTTGGATTGAATGGAGGTGCAAGATTTCATTTGTTGCGCAGTTTCTCCTCAATGCTAGCTAGTTCTTCATGTTCTTCCACGTCTAGTAGGATTTTTTGATCTTTTTTCATCATATCAATAAGTCTCAATCTCTAGAACTTCCATAAGTGATTGTTCCAACTTGTTGAATATGAAGGTGAATGTCATTGCATCCCAACTTGGCCAAAAGGTATGCTATCTTATTCCCTATTCTCTTATTATGAGAGGGAATACTAACTAGAATCATATGGATTAGATGGTTAATATGCGTGATATATTTTTCCTATCTCTAGCCATGGGATTTTTTTGGAGAAGATCCATTGATTAATTTCTTTACTCTTGAGACAACTCACTGATAGTCAACCTCCACAATCAACCTGGAAAATCCTTGTGATGATGTGATTATAAGGCTAATCTCTTGTGCTATAACCTTGGATGTATTGTTACTCGAATGTCTCATACTATCTGCAAATAGAAAGATTTATTTCCCATATTTGTCACAAAATATTCCTCCATGATTAATAGAACCTGGATTGCCTTTAGATGCCTTGTCAAAATTAAGTTTAAGAAATTCAAGGGGAGCAGGGCTCCAAGAGGCTAGAGGACCATAAGTTGGGATTCTTGGAGGTAAAATATTGATAGAAGGAGAAAAAAACAAACGAATATTATGAAAAATTGTTGCATCCAAACCATTAACTTTTGATCCTAATGACAACAAAGGGTGCAATAATATTGTTTCATAAACACTTTTCCATACTTTTACCCAAACTACCTCCCCTTCTGTGATTGGTTAATAACAATGTGATTTTTTCTCTCTTTCCATATGTTCCACATTAAAAAACATGGAATGAGGACCCAATCTCAATACAATAGGATTGTGCGTCATAGAGGATCTCAAACCTTAAATCATTTCTTTGATGTCAGTACTATTCCTATATGACTGTCCAAATAGGTTGAATAACTAGGAACATAGAGTCTTATAAAACATGCATGTATTAACCAAGTGATTCGTGTTTTATACATCCTATATACATAGGAATTAGAGGGAAGATCCTTTGAATCCTCTGCAGATGATTTTATCCCATGAAAAGGCTTTTTTATGTACTAAAAACCAAAGAAAATGGGAAACTTTGGGTCATAATTTTTTAGCCCGAACCTATTTCTAGATCAGTTAATGAGGAAGATTGGTGTGACATGCAGCTAATTGATATACCTCTTTGATTGAGAACATACCCTTTTTAATATAACCCTATCGTATTTTGCCATGTTCCTGAGAGAGTGGGATCTTTCATTTGTGAATTTCTTCCATTAATGTGTCATAATTGACTTGATGACAATTTTGAGGCTTCCTTAGTTTTTTATTCTATCCATTAGGTACACCCCATTGGTTGCTACCAAGAATCTAATACTGTCAAGATACATCTAGATTTCGTAAGCTCTTCTATAGCAATAAATGTGGTCCTGCCATCAAGCTTTGATATTTCTACCATCCTTTCCTTCTCAAACTTCCTAGAAACAATGTTGTTGTACGATAAATTTGTTAGTGCTAACCAAATTCCATAATGAAGATCCTTGAATAGGGTTTTGAGCTCTCAATTGTTAATTCCATGATTGAGAGGGGTTGTATTTCTTGCTCCAAATTCTCCTCCATAACTTTGGGCACCTTGGATCCACCTCCACCATAAATCCCCCCCCCCCCAACCACAAAATGTTATTTAGGATTTCTAGATCACGAAGACCAAGACCTCCTACCAATTTGGGAAGACTTAATTTAGCCTAGGCTACAAGGGCTAATTTTCATTTCCACATAACCCCTCCTCAACGAAAGGATTTATAGATAATCTTAATGGATCTGCAGATTCCTTTGGGTGACACCAACGAAGAGAGAAGATACACTGGAAGGGCTTGTAGATTGATTTTAATAAAACTAATTTGCTAGTAAATTCTATAGATATGAAGGTACAAAAATCTAGTTTTTTGGATACTTTATGGACTATTTCCTTCCATTGAATAGTTCTAAGCGATTGGCTACCAAAGGCATCCCCATATATTTATCAAGAAGAGAACTACGCTAAAATCCCAACACTCTAGCTATGTACCCTTGCATTACTAAGTTAGTATTAAAGAAATAAATTTGAGATTTACCTACATTAATGGATGCACCTAAGGCCTCCATAAAGTCATTCAGGATATGTTTTAGATTTATATATTATCTTATTATAGTAACTCCCATTAGCATAATATCATCAATACTCTGTTGGTTGGAGATAGGAGATCATAGTCTTAATCCTTTGATCGTTTCTTATGCTACTATTACCTTTATGGTGTGTCCCAACCTTTCTGCAACAAGAATAAATAAGAACAACAAGAGAGGGTCGCCTTGTTGAATTTCCCGTGAAAAATTAAATGTTGAGGAAGGAGATCCATTAAGCACCACTGAGAAGAAAGGAGTTGCAACCAAAGCACCCACCTAGTTAATCCAACTACTTGAAAAGCCAAAGACTATGTGAACATTGAAGATATAAGAACAACTATGTCTATCAAAGGCCTTAAACAAGTCAAACTTGATAGAATTCTTGCCTTTTTATATGTCTCGAATGAATGAAAGACCTCATGGGCTATTACTGTTACATCCAACATTTGCTTTCCCTCCACATGACCAGTCCGCTCCATTGAAATTAGATTTGACAAGAGAAACTTTAAAGATTTGCAATGACTTCTGAAATAATCTTATATATCACATTACATAAGGATAATAGTATAAATATACCAGTATCCTGAGCCTTATCAGACTTGGGCACTAGTGTTAATAGCATGTAATTGAAGGCTGAAAATAAAGAGCACGTACTGCAACATTCCTCCACCAAGTCATAAAAGTCTTTCTCAGAAAGTGCCAAGAAGACTAGAGAAAATCAATGGTGAACTTGTCTAAACCCAATGCTTTATATTTTGGCATGGACATTACTACCTCTTTGACTTTGGCATATGATACCTCTCACATTAAGGCAACATTGTGATTCGGTTGAACTAGTCCTAAGATGTTTTGTATGATCTTCAGAATTAGACTCCATCGAATTTTATTTGGTTCAACAAAAGTTGATCTAGAAAATCTAACCAATTATTGCTCCATCTATTTGTGATCTATGAGTTCTCACCCTGCTTCATCTTTGAGCGAAAAGATCCTATTATGGTGTTGGTGTTTGATCATCAATTTCTGAAAAAACTATGTGTTCTTCTCCCCTTCTTGAAGCTAGTGGATTCTTGACTTAATAATCTTTCCTCTTGTTGCCTTCTATCCTCTATTTTTGTGAGAAATTCTCTGTTTTTGGTAGCCAAATCCTCAATTCTTCCCTTCATAATTCTTTGTTGATGAACCTCTTGCATTTGTACCTCCAACTCCTTTTTTTCTTGGAGAATACTTCCAAAGGCCTCTTTGTTCCATTTTTGTTTTTTATTTTTGACTTAACAATCTTGAGATTTTGTTGAAACTTGGCTATATTGAAGGGAACTTGTACTTGAATCTCTTCCCACCACGCCTTTTCTGTCTTTAAAAAGTATGAGACCTAGAGCCAAAAACTCTCTAATTTGAAAGGTCTATTTTTAGGGGCAACTTTGATATCTATTTCTAAATAGTTTGGCTAGTGATTCGAAATTGTACATGGAAGGATAAATTCTTCCAAGAATACATCCACTTCCAAGAGAGATTCCAAGTCTAAAAATCTATCCAAGTGCAATGATATTTGGTTGTGACCACCACGACAATTATTCTAAGTGAATACTCCATTAACTATTTTCACATTGGTTTGCTCCATTTGTTGCATCAACTATTTGAATGATTGGAATTCTATGTCTAAGCAGTGATTCATGAATACCCTCCTTTTTTTCCTTTAATGACGTCACCATGTTGAAGTCTCTACTTAGAAACAACATCTTATCTTGGTGAGTCTCTCTAATGCTAGCCAAGTTTTTCAGAAATCTTTCCTTTTCGTTCACTATATTTGGCCCATAAACCGTGGTTATGCATCTCATTTGTTTTCATCCTAGGTAATGGAATCTAGCAAAGGCTATCCTTGTGGTATCTATCTAATCCATAAATTCCTCTTCGTTTGGATTCTATAAGATATCCATCCCCCCTAATTCCCCTACAACATCTAGTGCTATGGTTTGGCATCCTCTCCAACAATGGATTCTATTGAGAGGATTTTTATCACTTTCACATTTAATCTCTTGTAACATTACTCTTGTATGGAGTTCCCTTTGGATTCTCTCTTTGAGATCCTTTGCTTGCATTAGCGGTTAAGGCCTATTAAATTCCAAGAAATTATATACATTGGGAAGGATTTTGGGTGTGGGAAAACACCTTTGTTAAGAGAGTCACTTGTCTAGAATTAAAAAGTGCATCCCCAATTTACTCCTTTTTCTTTTCCTTCCTCTCCTGTTGTCTTCATTCCTATGCTTGGTAGTATATTTAAAGATTTATGTTTGGATGCCAAGAATTATTGGGGATGAGCTTTCTCCCTTCAAAGTCACATCCCTTTTATTTTTTAGTTGCATATATGTCTATCTAAATAATTATTTTTATTGATCTAGTCTCTTTCCTAGATATCTACATGCCCATTCTTCACTGAGCTCTAAGAGTGTGATTTCATCCATATCCTTGTCCTTTGACCCATCAACATTCCATGTTCCCTATATGTCTGACATATCAATTTCCTATATTGGTGTGTTATTTGTAGATTTCTCTAGCACTTTTCTTTTATGAGCTTCCACTTCTAGTTTTATGTTTCACTTCTCTTGATCCATTTCTTGAAGATATACTTTATCTCGCATTTCCTACTCTTCTCTAGTCAATGCCTCATAATGGTTTTTAGACTGAAGGGGGCTCCGCTAGTGTCGCCACATTTTGTACTCGAATTTTTTTAATCGAGGTTGGACTTTATGAAAACCCTCATGCTTCAATTTTTGTTTATTTTCTTTTGTTGTCTATGTGAGATTCAAGGGACAATCCCTGAAGAGATGACGATATTCATGGAAATCGTGACATTTGAATGCTACATGCTCATAATCTAGAGGTTGTTTCCAAACTTCCTCATGGTATGAGATTTTGATTGATTATGGTTGTTGTATTCACAACTCACTCAGTGTCTTGATGAGGGTCATAGTTCCAGGATGCAAGATAGCATGGAAGAAAAGGCAATTTTCTGAGTCATGGAAGTCACTAGAGCTTGATGTAACCTTCCCCATTGCATAGTTCTCATAAAGAGCTTTTCGGTGGTATAAAGAAATCTAGAAAAGGATCCCTTGATCAAAAGTTACACTCAGTTGAACTATCCCTTTGAAAAAGGCCTAAAAGCATGAAAAGGTAAAAATGTCTAAGTGTTCAAATAAAATCGCAATCGGGCCTGAAGGAATTATCGCATCACATGAAGAAAAAGATATCAGCCGATTAGTGGGCCTGGGGGACATAGACATCGGCGATCGACGTAGTTGGGTCTTAGTATTATCAGTGAGGTTGCAATGTGATAACAAAGCCCAGATGCGATAAACTATAAACTACAGTTCATGAAGTTTTCGGGTCTGGCCACCTGTATTATCAGCAATCGGCGATCGCAATGTGCTAAAGGTTAAAAGGAGAGAGACAATGGAGAAGCGTTGATTGCGATATGCGGGTTTTCTCCCAGATGCGATAAATTATAGGATGCATTTCTTAAACATTTTGCGTTTGCCTAAATCGCCAAAAAGAGATATTTGTATTGAAAAGAAAGGGTCCTGCTTGCTCTTCTGAAGACTTAAATGTTGAAGTGAAAGAAACCTCGATCACCGCCAAAAACGAGAAAACGTAGTTGTTTCGAAGTTTGAAGGGGTAGAATCCAGGATTCGAATGCATCACTCAATTTATTCAGGTAAGACATCTGAAGTGATTATGTCGGCCTTTTTTCACATCAATCACCTTAAAATCACCGATTGCAGTAGTACATGGTCTTCGCAAGAGTTTTTCACAATAAAGGATGTTCTGACACCTCCTCCTTCTCCCTAGTATCCTCCTATATGCTCATTTACTCAAAATATGATCCCCTTCCTCAGCAGAGAAGGAAACCTAATACGACAAAGAAGCCCTCGGCCCAGGAATGCTCTTGTAAAAATCATTAATGTCTTGGACATTTCCTTCTTATAAATAAGGGGGTCTTGATATTGTAAAAGGGTTCAAAAATCTGGAGAGAAAAGGGTTGATTCTGTAACTCCTGTGATAGCTTATAGATCTTCAGAATACCATAGATTGGTGGTGATTCCTCCTTTTGAACTTTGCAGCTTGTTTGTCCTGTAAAATTACTTGTCTATTTGTTCCTCAATCCTCTTATTCATACATCAATAAGCATTGTAATGTCTTTAAATTCTCCTGCAAATTCATTTGTATTTCTTTAAATGCACATGCCTGTGTGAGGATTCGAAATTACATTTGCAACATTGTATGATGTGAAGTCATCTTTCTTCTATTGTCTATTCAACACTCCTTTTTTAACTTAGAAAGTAGATCAACTTTATGGTTCCACGCTCATGCTATGTGTATGAATTTCTTGGTGTTATAAGCTCCATAATTATGAGTTGCTTTCCTCATTTTGTTTGTTATCATTTACTTTAAAACAATTTGATTAAATTGTGAAGTTATGAAGGGCAATACCTCCTCCACTGTCTTGTTTTATTTCTGAAATCTACTTCTATGTATCAAGGCTTATATCATTGGCTTACATCTTTAGGAAGAATAACCACTCTCTCGTGTTCATGTTTGAAACATAGGTGATGTCTCTTGTTATTCAAAAGTCAATTGAGACACACTGATCTGGATGACCCTAGGCACTGGCCTTGTCAGCAATCCAAGGCTTTCTCTAGGGGGCTTTCTCTGTATTATGGTGCATTTGTGCTGCATATGTAGGTTTTAGCCACAACACCGATAATGGCTAGGAGATATTCAAATACACACATATCCTCACATATGAGGTGTAACATCCTCGCCTAGTCACTTTAGATATTTTCACAAAATTTGCAATCACTTTTCCAATAACTTTTAAGGTTTCCTCCTCCCAAAATTATTTTGGTAGAGAAAATAGGAAAACCCAAGATGGGGCCACAAAGAAATTTTCCTTTTCCAAGTTGTACCTTTCTTGCCAGAATTTTGTGAATAACCATGTGTTATTGGAAAATATGGGCCATTCTCGAATACCCTACTTTTGTCTTCTAGAGTTGCAAAAATCACCGTAAGAAAACCCTTTGCTCCCAACTTGAGATTAATGTTTCCCTTCAACAACCATTTTTGTTGGATCCATTGAAACAATGTTGTCTCCATTGGCTAAATACCGATGAAATTGCATATTAAGGCATGATCCTTCATTTGTTGAATTTATTTCTTAATTTTGTCTAATGTTACTTTGTATTTTGGATCCTTGACTACCTTACAGAGGCATCTCTCTTGCATACACTTTTGTCAATTTACCCCCAATGGAGGATCGTCTTTGTTTCTATTTGCATGGATTGGGCCTAAAGCTAATTAATGGGATGCTTGCATTTGATGGACTGAACTAGAACCTCCATCCCCTGTGACTACATTCTTGAGGTATGGGTTTGCACCCTGCCCCCCCTCCAGCCGCATCAAACGGGGTTAAGTTCCAAACCAATGCAACAATAACACAAAGGAAATTACTTTTGTGCAATGTTAGATTTGGGCCTCGCACATGTGAACATCTTGTTTACTCTAACTTATCCTAAACATTCTTATTACATGTTTTCCCCATATTCCAACTAAGATTTCATTATATTAATTACATTCTATCATTAAATTCTTTAAACCAAAACTCAAAAAATAATAAATGATTATATTACGAAAGTTGAGTAAAGAACAAGAAAAAAAAGAGTTCAAAATGTATATTAATAATCTTATTCTTCAATTTTGATTATGTAACTTAATTTAATAAAGCTTATGAGAAATGTTTAGTAATTCCTTTTAACTTTGAATGAGATGATGAACTTAATTTCATATTATGAAAATTGTTCAATAATTTATTTCATCCTTTTTTTTAAGTAAAAAAACTTTATGTTACATTGGCGGTACAAAAATTACGGACTTTTGAGCTTTAGATCTCAACAGAAACTTGCCAAGAACATGGGCCTGAAGCTGAGAGAGAAGATAATTTAGGCAAGCGTGAGGGGGCCTTTGCTCATAGAGGAGAAACCATATGACCTCTTGACAATTAGATAACAACAAAATAAGTAAAGCAAATTAAGAGAACCGAGAATAGGGAGACATTAAAGCCACAGATGAAGCTGCATTGTGGAACGAGTCACAACAAACTAACGCTCGGGAGGGTCTTCCTAGACCATGAGGCATGGCTTATAGAAATCTGGGTTGTCTAGTAGAGGGAGCCCCATGGAATCTAGCTAGCTAGGGGAGGATGGAAACTCAAACTGCTACTAGAAAGGAGTGTTACCTTGACTGCTAACCTAGTTGATTGAAGTAGGCTTTGACTCGCCACAAGACTGTCGTCGCTTAGGCGAAGGGCTGCGAGGCCTTTCGTGGTGAGCTTTGTTGTGCGGTGGAAAGAGAAAAGGAGATTCATCCACAATGTCAATAGAGGGAGACACACAACCTTGGAGCTGCATGCCCAAGAGTCTGGCAATGCGACGATAGGATGCTTTGGCGCGATGCAAATAAAATTCCATATCAAGGACATTGCCCTCCAATAGAACAATGACATCTTCCTAACTCCTATAGTGGTGACCATGGGGGTTATGCAGGGCCCAGAGGTGGTCTCCTTTGACACTGAGCTCGTGAGCTTCTGCGTCGACCACTAGTATATGATAATGATGAGGAATGTTGCAATCAAAATGTTCGTCCCCTTTCCCATGCCAAGGAGGGAGGGGAGGTCTACCTCTTCCTTGGTTGCCTCTATGAAATTGACCTCATTCTTGCACCATGCTTGTAGTGAAATTTGTTGCAATTTCTTGAATCTAAACATTATCTCCGTGTTTGAGCAATTGAGAAAATGCATAGCCATTGCCATAGGAACTAAGCCTTTTAATGTTGCATTCATCTCGCCCGAGGGTAGGTGACTATACTTGCTCTTCATGTGCTTTAAATGCAGGAGGAGGGTGGGCTTGCCACCACCCCCTTGCTCTAGACCTCAAATACCGTGGAAGGCATGTGAGTGGTGCCGCCAAAATTCCATGCTAGTTGTGCTATGAGTTGGATTCATAAAGGTAGTAAATGCTTTGGGTTTATTGTCCATCATTCAAATTCAGAGGTAATTTCTTTCAACCTTTGATTATAAAACAAGTATTTCAATTATTTTTTTAATAAATTAATTTCATTTAATATGAATCAAACCACTTCTAATATGATAGCTTTGTTACACATCTTAACTTATATTCATATTATTGAATTGTAATGAATATTCTTAATTAATCCATATATCTTTATTTTTTTAATCATTTATAATCTTTGTTTATACAATATCATATTAAAAAAATAAAAAATAAGTAAAAATAAATATTTTATTCTTAATGCCCACGGGGCTTTGGATTGACGGTGAATGAGTGAGTTGTTAAGGATTATAAACTTCTCACATAAATATTTGATGAATTAATGATAAAATTCTTCTTAACTATATATATATAATTCAACTATATTGTTTTTTGAAGCGTTAGTTCCTTTCCCTGTCCTTTCCGTTGCTTCCCATTCCAAGAATGAACGAAGATATGGAGGTTTTAATAACTTTCTATCATGAAATATTCAGTGGCATAGTTTAATATAAGGATTCTATTTTCAAGAAAAGAAACACTTGTTTTTCTGGAGAGCGGAGAACGAGGACAACCGCGGAGAAAACAGCCAAAGAAAACAGATTATGGAAGGTACCAACCTGCCCCTCTTATTGATTTGTGATGGTGTCGGAGTGTGGGTCCTTTAATCTATAACTTTCCTCTTAGTAGACTTAAATGACGTTTAGCAAGCCTAAAGCTATTATGTTTTTGGTTAGTTTAAAAGAATCAGGTAAAGATTTGTTTAACCTTTAATTTTGTAAAAGAGTATTTTTGTGTAGGATTTTTCTATTTTTGAAGATTTTCGAGTTTTTACATGTTCGTTATTCATCCATTTCCAGGGAGGGTAGCACAAGAATCAAACTCAAGATCTCCGGTGAGACTTCATTTCTACGGCCATTGCCACTTAAGCTACCCCTTGCAGACTTTGTAAAAGAACTTTTGGTAATTCCTTTAAATTGTTTTTAATTTTTTTAATAATTTATATATAAATTTTATAAAAGGTTTGTCATATTTTTTTAAGTGTTTTTCTAAAAAGTTTTAAATAATATATATACATATATTGTTTTTTTATTTAATTTTTATAATTTTTAATCAATAGATATTTTAAATTATTTTTTAATATTTTAATTAATTTATATCTTAATAATTTAACTAATTTCAATATTATATGTTTATTAAATATTTATCTCATTATTAGTGTGCGATTTTGTTTCACCAAACAAAATCATAATATCAAAAAAAATTCATTTTCAGTAGACCAAATAAAATAATAAAGTAAGTTAAGTATAATAAATATTACTTTAATAGATATCATTTCGCATCATCCAAATTGCATTGGCTTCATTATTATCCAAAGTGCTTTCACTTTAATATGTTTTCCCGTAAGCTAATCATTATTTGGGCCGATAGGTTTGGGTCATCGCGGGGAATAAAATGAATTTCTTCTTCAATATAACTTAATAATAATTCTATTTAATTTTAAAAACAAAGATTAAAAAATAATCTAAATAATTAAATTAAAAAATATTTTGTTTAGTTTATTAATCATATTTAAACGATAAAGTCAACATAAATATACGGTAAAATGATAATAATAATATTTAATTTAAATTATTATTTTTAATTGGAAAAATAATATAAATAATATTTAAGGAAATACCACAGTAAAATTTCCTTAGATATAAAACTGTTCAAACTTCAGCCAAATCAAGACTGATATTTCCACATCGTACGAAAATACCTAACCTCATCGAAATTTAAATTGAGTTTAATCTTTGTAGCCGTTGGATTGGCTCAATGCTTTTTATCCAAAATTGAAGTGGAATTTTCTTGATCAAATTAGAATTGAATGTAAATGCTACAGCCGCTGGATTGTATTAATGCTTTTGTGCTTTTATTCAAACGGTCACATGATTAGATAAGGGATATGGAATAATAGAGTCCAAGGCGTAGCAAGCCTTGGAGACTCAGCCCTTTTATAGCAGTCCCAATCCTATGGCAGTCGAAATTTGGCTGTCAATTGACAGCTAAATTTCAGCCCCAATCCTAGGGCAGCCGACACTTGGCTGTCCAGATTTCTTGAATGCCAAATTTCGGCTGTTAAGAAATTTATTACTGCTATTATTTCAATCAATTATAATCGGTCCATTAACAATTATAATTGATTAACATTATTCTATATGTATTTGTATCCAAATCCTTATTTAAATACGTTTAATGCCATAACTTAATTAATCACATTATTTGGCATATTTAATCATTACATAAACGTAATCTTGCTGACAGTATTTGATATCATAATCATAATGCACGCATGTCCAACCTAATTATTGTAATTAGACGTCTCTAAATCCAACAATCTCCCACATGGACAAGTGCAACCTTTTGATTATATATCCTTAACTTTATTGCATGCAACTTTTCTGTCTTTACTTATCGTATTTCTTAAACAATTTCGTCCATCAATTATGCTAACAAAGGACTTAAGCGGCATTTGTCACATTTATTTCCAACTAAACTGACATAAATCACGTTGCCAACATAACTGAATGACATGAATCTGATTTGGACATATAGTTTAGAAATTACATGCAAGTGTGATTAGACGTGCCTATTTCTAATTG
>APFE031688193.1:27937-47776 GCA_000404065.3 Pinus taeda | reverse complement strand
GGAATCCGGCGGAAGAAATGAGGTTAAATCTTGATTTTTAGCAGTTAAAATGGTTTTTTAATTGCATATTTGGATTCAGCCCCCTGAAAAACCCCTGGTAGCCATTGATTGTGCAGAAACTAGCTATCAAACTTGGGATTCCAATGAATTGTTGCCGGATTTTGACTGGAAAAATCCGCCGGAAAGGCTTTCAAAAAGTCGCCTTATAGACTACTGCGTCATTTAATGCCCTATGGCAGGCTGGTTAGCGCTTCCTTGTATGAGGGTTGATGGTGTTGATATAATTATGATTGGGTAGTTATGAGATCGTTATGAGTGTCGATGCTGTGGATAGGAATTTAATTTTTGGAATATTTTTAAGTTGTAATTTAAGAGGTTATAATTTTGTTTGGAAAATAATAAAAATTTTGGCAGAATTTTGAAAAATTTTGGTAGAAAATTTTGGAAATAAGGATTATATTTGTCAAGCTTTAGTGTTTAGGGGTTTTAAAGGTTTTTGATAGTGTTGTTGAATCAATTTCCACTATTAAAAAATGGACTTTCCAGTCGAAAAAAAAAAATAATAAGAAAAAAAAAAAATAAAAATAAAAAAAAAAAAAAAAAATTGAGGTGAAATCTTGATTTGTGTTATTTAAATTAGTTTTTTACTGTATATATGGATTCAACGCCTTGAAAAACCCTTAAGGCATTTCCATTGTGTAGGGGTTACCCATCAAGCTTGTGATTTCAATAAAAACCCACCGGAAAAGCTTCCAAAAAGTCTCACTAAAGACAACTCCCAATTGAAATGCCATAGTTGGTTCTTGATGGTGTTGATCTAGTCCACATCAAAAACAATTCAAAACGCTCTAGTACATACACACATATAAATAATAAAGTTAAATTTCTTTTAAAAGTAAATTATCTTTTTTATTTTAATTATAGAATAAGAATAAAATAAAAATAAAACAAGTTCATATAATAAATTATAGAATTTTTAAGCATATAATATTAGTAAATCATGATATTGTGACAAAACCTATTTACAAGTTAATAATCTTGTGATGTGTGTGTGTGTGCATGTGTCCGTTTTTATTTTAACTCATATATTATTTCTCTTTATAATTAAGCGTAATAATAATAACTTACAATAAGTGTTTTAATTGTTATTATGGATTGATTCCTATCAATATTTACTAACCATTTAATTTATATGATTGTGCTAGTTCTACGAAGATGAAGTGAAACTCCAACATGATGTGCTTTCGGTTTCAAAAAAGACCATTTTAATGTGAATACAATTGTTTTGTTTTATTGTTGTACCATCATCCATGAGATCATGGGAGTTAATTGTTCCATGAATTTAAAATTTAATGGTGAATATTCAGAGGGAGGATGACGAAATCTTACATTCTTTCCATCAGAAAGCGCTCTTCAATTTCAAAACATATATACCTATTGATATAATAACTCTATTTTTAAATACACCAACTTGCCTATAACCATTTGGAATTGATCACCTAACAACTATTCATAACATGATTCGAACTAACCATTCAACATCTACAGAGAGTTCCAACTGTTGAAAAAATGCAACAAGAAAGTCTCAACTTGATTTGTTTTTAGTCAAATTAAGAAAATTCGAATTTCCACATCATCAGACAACTTGGATGTTGTTAACTTGTGTGACATGGCTCTTGTCACTGAGTTAGCTCAGTAAATTCGAGTTAGAGGGCATGGAGTTCAGTTAAGCATGTGTGATTGCTAAATTTTAGTAATCCAGTTCAGTTATATACAGTTGGAGGAACTAGTGGAAGTTTAGTTGTGTAGTGGGACAATAGTCTAACTCAATGATCATGTAGTCAACTCATCAATCAGCCTAAAATAACTAGTGCATACAGAGAATTCGAGTTCCTAGTTGTGGTAGAGATCCCAAGGTTATGTAACAAGTAGTTGTAAACTAGTTTGAGTGTACAGGTGTTGCATGTAGGCAGTTGATAAAACCTTGGGAATTGCGCAATCAATTGGAGGAAAATTCCTAAAAAATAGGGCCTAATTCTCTAGGAATTACACAAGGAAATAGAGGCTCAAGCTGAGGCAAAAATTGACGAAGTCTGCGTCAAAACTTCTCATTGGGAAAAGAGATAGATTATTCACTTGCAGATTGAGCTCAAACTGAGTTAGAAATTTTAATACATCTATATTTATCTCATTAATGCAAAGAGGTTTGAGGGTTTTTTCCCCATTGGGTTCCCTTAGAAAAAAACATTGTGCATGTGTATTATTTCTTATTGCATGTCTAAGATTGTTGTTCTATATTGTGAATTGAATTCCACAGATTAGTAGAGTAGAATTGTGTCTCTTGATTTAAATTAAAATTTCTTGAGCAGTTGCAATTCTATCACCAAATTTCTACATGGTATCAGACTCATAGGATTCACATTAGAGTAGGAATTTCGAAGTTGTTTTTCAAGAGGTTCGAATTTGCAACTTCAGTGTAACATAATCTCTTCATATTTGGGAACATGACCTCCAACGGGCTAATATTAGAGTATGCCTTGGAAGGCAACTCAAATTTCATTGCATGGAAGGATAACATGAAGGTGGTGCTTGATGACAACGAAATGCTAGAATATGTCATGACAGACATTGCAAAACCAACATCAGTTGATGCCTAGAATCTAGCTCAATGAAAAAAGATGTAGCCAAGGCGAGGAGAATAATCTTGGAGGGAGTGCGAGACCACATTGACTCAAATCTCCATGGGAAAGAAACTCCTTTCACAATGTGGCAGGAACTAAAAGATCTATTCCAGAATAGGAGCGATCATAGGAAACTGGCCCTCAAAGAAAAACTTAAAAACATCAAGATGGATAAGAATGACACTATTCCAAAGTATCTCAGCAGATTTACACAAGTTTTTGTTGAGTTTGGAGGGGTTGGTGTGAATCTTGCAGAAGATGACTTTGTGAGCCTAACTCTTTTAGGCCTTCCGAAAAGCTCGCATACCTACCAAGAATTAGTGAATGGGAGGGAGAAATTACTGAATTGGAAACTCTTGTGGTCTGATTTGGTACAAGAAGGGTGCAACACCCTCCTCCCACATCTACCCAAGCAACCAACCACTCAGGGTAAACATGCGACAAGAGGATACCATGATATGATTCAACCTCCTATGTAACCTTAAGGAAATGGAATTGACGAAAACACAACATAAAGACCTCCCTCGGGTGCTTTAGGACCCCAAGGAGCTAATCCACCACTCAAGGTGCCCAACCCCTAAGTTAACCTATCATTTATATGAATTAAACCCAAAGTCGCTCCCATGACAAGGCATGCATGCAACCAGCAACTCAAAGTCGCACTCACAAGCTTGCCTGCCAGCGACCAGAGACCCAAATTGTCAGTGTTATGCCAACGACTTTGGAATTTGAGCCACTTTTCTAGGCCCAAAGCCCATGTCATTGCCCAAAATTGAACCATCTCTTCAAATCAGTAAAATAACATGGAAATGACAGTACTAAAGAAAATACTTGTTCAAGACCTTGACTGGACCCCTACTAGCCATGATAGACATTTTGTCAAACACTTAGTAAATATGCAATCTAGTGGTGTAAATAACATATCTAAGCATAGGGGTCTCATACTTATCTAAGATTCGTTATGAAGCATTGTCTCCTTATCACATTAGTTTCAATTTCATCCATTAGGTCATAGACACATTGATCATTCAATAACAAGTAAGAACATGATGAAAGTCACACATGGATGGTATCATAAAACATGTAAATAACCAACATAATAGGGACAAAAATACCAATGAAATCACAACCATATAGACCACATATAATCCATCATAATTCTCATAGAGATACAAGATGAAATAATCTTTCATTAATGATACAAAATCCAAACCTGGGATGGGACTTCCACGTTCCACCCCACCATAGAATGGTTGAGCCGAATCTCTCTTCAGCCATTCACCCCCATGCTATATTCCAAGCATGAATGTGGGATCTCATAGAACACATCAATGAAAAACCATCTAGGGCTTCCAAAAGTCATCCACCTGAACCCATAAAACAGTGATTCCACCTCACGATCGGACATCAAAAAACCATCATTAGATTAATCTCTATCCCAACCATCCAGGGCTCCAGATCGTTTGTTCCAACCAAGGCTCCAGGACTAGTAACTCAATCCACAGCTGCTGCCAAGCTCTAGAGCATTTGTCCAACCAAGGCTCTAGAACTAGTATCTCAACCCACCAAGGGCTCTAAAGCATTTTTCCAACCAAAGCTACGGGAATAGTAACTCAACCCAAGTTATTACAGGGCTCCAGAGCATTTATCCAACCAAGGCTACGAGAACTAGTAACTCAACCCAAGCTAAGGAAACATGAGAACCAACCAAAAACACAACAAGGAAATAAACCCACAAACTTCATGGTTATCCAAGAAATGGCAAGGCTAGGCAAATCCACTATCAATTCAGGTAATCCTTCATGCTAGTGACAAATCATAGCCAAGAAACCACATGCATTTGACATGCATGCCAAAAATAGTGAGGAAAACATACATGCAACTTGGTACCTGTAAGAAAAGCTGATGTAGTTGCTGATCTCGATGCCCTCTTATGCTTCCCTACTCTTCCTTTGCCTTCTTGCTCCAAGAATCCAAGTATGTCACACCCTCCAAGAGTGCTCTAAGAATCCAAGTATGTCACACCCTCCAAGAATGCTCCAAAAAAACTCTAAGTCTCCAAGAGTATGAAAGAGAGAGAATAATGAGAGAAAACTCCAACACTGAATTGACCAAGTCCTGCCCACTAATCCTCAGAAGCCTTTTTATTAATGAGACCTCTATTTTCTTCATTTTCCATTATTTTTCTTTATTTTCCTCCTCACATGCAACATGTGACCTTTCACCTTCCTTTTTCTCCTAATTTCCATTATTTTCATAAATAAATGTGCCAAAAATGCCTTTTTACCTTTTTAATACCTTATCCATTTCTTTTGCCAATTTCCTTAGCCATAAACAACCAAATGAACACCCCCTAGGATGTCTCCCCCACCATTCATTTTGGAATATGTGTCCCATCACTGCGGCCTTATATATATATTTACATGGAATTTTCACCAGGGTTGTTACAGAACCCTCCCCCTTGGGGGAACACTGTCCTCGGTGTTCAATGACATCTGTAACCAATAAGACTGCTGAAAACAAAACATACTACCCATGGAGCTTTATAACATAGCTCGTTGCAGTATTTACAATTACCATCTGCTAAAACATGACAAACATACCATTTATTGGAGCTTTATAACATAGCTCATTACGGTATTTACAATAATAACCACATATACACACATACACATTTGCTTCACCCAGAAAATAATCATACTATCTATGGAAATTTATAAATCCAGCTCGGTACAATATTTACAGTAATACACACATATACACATTTGCTCAACCAACAAATAAAAAGAAACAATGCCTGCATCCATGACAAGGGAATCTAGAAGCTCACACCTCCACCCTCAAGTAATACCAAGATTCACCTCCTTCCCAGGAAGTGTACTATCCACTGCCATAGTCAAACTACATCCAATGTCCAGCACTATAATGCTGCGCCACTTGTCCTCTCAGTGAAAAATTACCAGCTCATTGTTCTAGGGCACACTCCCAATGTGCATCTGATTCCATCTGGCAATGCTAATGACCAAAACAAATCCATCCCCGACCTTCCCTTCTCTGCTACACAATCCCTCGGGTAATCCGGTCAACCCCTTCCGTGCAGTCACTCACCTTCCAAGTTTCGTTGGCACCCCCATCTTGGGAAGTCAATCCCTTGGTAAGGCTTCCTCACATTGAAAGATCAAACAACCAAGGCATATACCTACTTCAAAACCATCATACCGGTCATAGCATGCTCATAGAAATGAATGGACATTGTTGGTACCAGTGTCTCACAATGGCCTTGTTCCTGAATGCTTTACTAACATACTGTTGCATATTCTAATTCTTTTCACTATTACTGTTAATTCTTGCAGTTGATTTTAACCACCCAACCGGGCATTTTTGTGCTTCTCGTAACAAGCACACAACTTTCATTAGATTCAAAATAAATTGAAATAACTTCAAATCATACCTCATTGGTCACTCGTCAATAAGGTACACTTACAATCATGTTTAATTCCTGTCAAGACAAGTCAAACTAGTATATTGACAAAATCAACATGTATGTAAATATCGCATTACGTTAGCTCAAAACATAACCATAAAAATCATAAATCACTTGTAACCATCATAAACCAGAATCATAATTCACATGTAATCAACATATACTAGAATCAACATAGTTACTGATCAAACGAGAAAATGACCTAATACTCGTTTTTTTGAGGTAGCAAAAAATCACTTGATTTTGAAAAGTGGTGATTCAAAATAAACAATTTTTTAGCATATTTTTGGCACTTTAAATTTTCTTATGTATCAAGTATGAATATTTTTTTTAAATGTTAGTGGATTTCACGCTGATTTTGAAAAGTGTTGATGCAGCATCAACACAAATATTTTTAGAGGGCTTATTTTTGACACTTCAAATTTTTTATGTATTTAGTATGAACATTTTATTTTTGTTAGTGATTTACATCTTGGTTTTGAAAAGTGCTAATGCAATATCAACCCTTGTTTGGAGGGCTAATTTTGTACACTTTAAATTTTTTAATGTGTTAAGTGTAGATATTTTTTTAATGTTGATGATTTTCATGTTGATAAAAAAAAGAAAAGAAAAAAGAGGACGAAAAAAAAATCAAATATAAAAAATATAATAAGAAAACAAAAAAAATGAAAAAAAAAAAAAAAAAACAAACAAACAAAGCAAACAACTAAACTGTTAAAAAAAAAATAAAAATATCAAAAATTTCAAATAAAAAAAAAAAAAAACAAAATAATTAAAAAAGAACACATAATGCAAAAGAATATAACAAATATCAAAAAAATAAAAAGCATAAAAAACAAAAATTAGTCGTAAAATAAAAATTTAAAACAAAGAAAAGAAGTAGAAAATGAAAACTATGTTAGAATACAACACAATTTAGAAATTAAAATAAAAAAATATAACAAATAAAAAAACAATTTGTTTGAAGCTATAAATATACCATAAGGAAAAATAAAATAAATAAATAAACAATGAAAATAAAATATTTAAAAAAATTAAATATTAAAGAGAAAATTTAGAATATAAATTTTAAAAAAAAATAAAGAAATAAAGAAAATGACAGATTAAACAAAAAAAGGCTCTGAGATGGGGTGCCACCTCAGGGCCTGTTGGGTTGCGAGGGTGGCAGGGGCCGATTACTGGAATAGACCCTTGTCACCCCCGGGCCAGCTAGATTGCGGGGGTTGGTGAGGAGGAAGCTACACGCAGCCCAGCTAGTGTGGGGGTAGCAAGGGTCGACTCTGTGCAGCTCCCCCGCCACCCCCCGCGGCCACAGCTGGCCCAGGGGTAGCAGGCTGCCAACTCCGTAGTCGGCCTTGCCACCCTGAGCTAGTTCGGGTTGTGGGGAAACGAAAAAAAAATTCAAAAAAAAAAGGCCCTTGGGTGGCAGGGGCTGGTTTCAGCGCTGCCGGAATCAGCCCTGCCACCAAGGGCCTTTTTTTGGTTTATTTTATTTTATTTTTTTAATCGGCCGGGATGGTAGGGGCCTGATTCCCATAGATCAAGCCCTGCCACCCGAGGAATTTTTTTTTTTTTTTTTTTTTTTTTTTTTTTTTTTTTTTTTTTTTTTTTCAATTTTTTGTTTTTTGTGTTTTTTTAATCAAGCCGCCTGGGATGGTAAGGGGCTCCAATTCCCGGAATCGACCCTAATCTTTTTTTTTTCGGTTTTTTTATTATCTTTTTTTTTTTTTTTTTTTTTTTTTTTTTTTTTTTTTTATCAATTTCTTTTAATGTGTTTATTAGATTTGTATTTTATTCTTTAATGTTTTATTTAATTTTTATATTTTAATTATGTTATTCGTTTTTTATATTCATTTTCATTTTTATTATTTATTTCCTTTTTTTTTTTAACTCAAAAAAATTATTTGTTTTTTTAAGTTGTTTTTTCATAAATTATGTTTAAATTTTTGAAATATTTTCTATTTTTTAACTATTTTTGTTTAAATTTTTATATTTACTAGTAAATTTTGATTTTTTTTACATTTTATAGGTTGGTTTGTTTGTTTGTTTGTTTTTTTGTGTTTTTTTTTTTTTGGTGCAAGATTTGAAAATTTGTTTCCTTGTATTGTTTTTTTTGCAAGATTTGAAAATTTGTTTCCTTGTATTGTTTTTTGTGTTTTTTTAATATTTGATATTTTTTTTATTCTTTTTAGATTTTTATTTTTACAAGTTAATTTTGTTTTTATTTTTTTATTTGTTTTTCTCTTTTATTTTTTTAAGGTTTTTTAGTCATATTTATTTATTTATTTATTTTTCCATAATGTCATGTTTGAAATATTTTGAAAACTTAATTTTTTTTTTTTGTAGTCATAATCTTTGGTTTTAATCCCATGGTTGAAAAATTCTCAATATTTTAATGTTTTTTTAAGTCATGAGTATTTTATCTTTAATGTTATGGTTGAAAACAATTATAAGTATTTTTTTCTCAAGTTCATGCTTGAAAATTGTTGGAATTTTAAATATTTTAGCCATGATATTTATTTTTAACGTTCCTTACTAAAAACAACAACGCTATTCCATTATCTATTATTTTTAATTTTTATTTTATTTTTTATTTTTTTAATTTTATTTATTTACTTTATATATATATATAAATATATATATATATATAATATATAATATTTCAGGGTGTTTTTGCACGCAAAAATTTGGTTAGAATTTGGTTTTTCCTCCCATTTTTTAAAAAAGCAGGTTGTCTATAATGAGACTTTTGGAAGCCTTTCCGGTGGGTTTTCTGGTCAAAACCGGCAGCAATTTATTGGAATCCCAAGTTTGATAGCTAGTTTCTGCACAATCAAAGTGCCCCAGGGGTTTTTCAGGGTGCTGAATCCAAATATGCAGTTAAAAAACCATTTTAACTGCAGCAAATCAAGATTTAAGCTCAATTTCCTCCGCTGGATTCCGTCACCGGAATCTCCAAAAAGTCGCATTATAGACAACTCCTTTTAAAAAATGTTGAAAATGTACCAAAAAAAATGTTATTTCAGCATCAACACTTTTCGTTTTCAACCTGTTTTTTTAGGGTTTTTGGGCTAGAGTACCTGTTTTGAGGTAATAGTTCTCATTTGGTTGGTAACTATTTTAATCATAAATCACATGCATAATAAAACTGAAATAATATATTGATACTTATCCTTTAATCGATCCTTACTTTTGCCTTTGTTCTTTTGTACACACCCAGATCGGTTGCCACACCCGATAAACACCTAGTGTCTTCTCCTCCACCAGGTGCACATACGCATAGAGTGCATCACGCACATACAACCACACGCGCCATAAAACACCATGCAACGCATGCACCTATACCTAACATACAACACATACACCTACACCCATTGTACGTATGTATACGTGCAAAACGTACATCAGAAGGCATTCATCTACACACAACGTGCAACACAAAAAAATGCATACGCATACACCTGGTATAAAACACAACTCATACACCTATACCTAATGTACAACACAACTCATACACCTACAACTAGTGTACAACACAACACAATACATACACCTACATCCGTTGTACAACACAATATATGCACCTACACCTAATGTACAACATAACACAAATACGTATGTAGATTGCAAAAAAATGGATGCATATGTCACGATTCCATGACCAAACAATGTACATACATAGTACTGCATGCCCACAACACAACATCCAATCAATCCCACATGTACAAAGCACAACCTACACAATGTGTGCACAACATCACATGTACATGGCACCACCTGCGCAACGTGTACACAACGTCATATGTACACTGCACCATTGTACAATGTGTAAACAATACCACATGTACACAATACCACACGGAAGACATGTACGTGACACCATGTGTACAAAACATCACATGTAAGACATGTACACAACACCAATTGCACATAGCGCCACTTTTACAACATGTAAATAACACCACATGCACACAACACCACTTGTACAATTATGCACACCACACCATATGTACATAGCACCACGTGTACAACTTGCACGCATCACCACTTGCACCTAGCACTACATTTCCAACATGTACATAAAATCATTTGTATATAACACTACATATCAAACATGTACATAACACCATCTATACCTACACTGAATATGCAACATTCATACAACACTAGATGTACTACACCATGTACATAACATTACATAATCAACATGTACATGCACTAAATATACACCACACTGCATGCACACAACATCACAGATGCAACAAGTACAACATATACGACATATGCACAACAATCGTACCACACATCCAAAACCACAGTGACTCTTTACCAAGCAACCTTGCTTCCAGTGTCTTATCCATGCTTGTCCCAGCATGCCACATACCACACTACTTTCATTTTGTTGATATATCCCTTGGTATAACCTGTCGATAACCTAAGCCTAGGCATAATACAAGCATACAATATAAATTCATATTCACATGATATTGACCTCATATGTTTGTCATGACTACTCTTCCCACTTGAATCCTCATAGACCAGGAACCTTTTCATTTCATTTGCGTGTGTAAGCAATCATTCCTCCACAAGAATGATTCCTAATGACCCTATTAGACAGTGATACAGATACATGTACACATACATACATCATAAAATAATAATGATCTCATCAGTCAATGTCATACATACATACATATGTACATATAAACATTAGCATAAAATAATCATGATTCATGATCACCCTTTCAGACATGACATACATACATGCCTACATGTATACATATATAAACATCAACATAATCATGATCACAACAAAATTGCTAGATATTATAAGGTCAAGGTTAAGAGAACTTCCTTTATTCATACACAACATTGAGAACAATTGTTCCCAACATAGTCAAGGAAACTGACACCTCAGATCCATTTACTTTACCTTTTTTGGTTAACTTTCTCATGACTGTACTGCCACCGTTCATTTACCACAATGGACCCAACCAGTGCAATCGACTATCATAGTCTTACCTTTTGTTGTGCTTACTCATGTACTGAGCTTCATTCATGTTTTACATTACCTGTTGAGTACCACACAACTCTCCTCGAGATCCATTAACTTTCCTCTTTCCCAAACAATTCCCAAGACACTCAAAACAAAAAAGGCAAGCTAAGAAGCAAACAAGTAGATCATGAAAACCAATAACAACAATACGACACTATAACCAAAGTGGCATGGCCATGCACAAGACGTAAACAAAATCATAATCAAGCACAAAAAAGCACCAAAACACCAAAAGCGCAAGACTAGAACCAAAAACCATGACTAAATCCCCATGGTTCCCAAGGAAAGCTCAACCTGAGCCTTCTTCAAGATTTCATGGCAATCTCTTCGCCATTCAATCCCCTGCGTCATACTTCCATCTACACAAAATTGTTAGTGCATAAATAAATATAACAATACACTGGTTACCTTACCTTGTCATGCCAAGTACATTGCTTGCAACTGAACACATCCACACCATCTCTCAAGGGGCTCCAATTCCCTTGACAGATCCTCTTGCAACTAGATGCTGGCTAATATACGTGTCAAGTACATGTTCATGACTATAGCACATATCCACATAATGTCAGAAAAAATGAAGGTTAAGAAGATTCCCTGTATGCAAGGCAGTCATTCATTTGGAATTAGGGTTTCCAATCATAGCCAAAGGAATTCTTGCCCAGTTCCTTTCTTTTACCTTTTTACCTTGTGGTAATCAAACCTTACTATGTTAAATAAATCAACTAGACACCAAACACTCAAACACCAATAGATGTCATAATCAAACAATCAAGCACAAGGTAGATGACATAAACAAGTTCATACATTAATGTATCTCAGGGGAGGCAATCTTGTCTGCACAATCAATCTAAACAGCATGATATAACTTCACAACATATCAACTCAAGCATAAATAAGATCATGATATCCATAATAGTCAACATCTAACATGTTCACATCGTAACACAATTATCATTTATGCAGGAAATCACATATGTACAATTGGTCTAGATTAGTACAACAAAATGCAACACAATAAGTCGACTAATAGATGAATGTCATAACCCTAACCATCTGCATAGGCCAATCTAGTTTAGCATGATACAAATGACATCAAGATCTTAAAGAAATAACCCTAATCATCAAGTTACTAGCATATAACAACCATAAGCTATATATCATGCTCATCGACAACATATGACTTAATCTTCAAGCTAACTATCATATAACAACAAGAAGTTAGTCTATAACATAATTATTTCCCTATACGGAGGGGATACATGGAGTGAGATCATTTTACTTGAAAAATTCAAAATGAAGATAGCAAGAAGAGTTGCAGATGATTAATCTCTTCTATTATCTTTATTCAAAATGGTCCTGATGATGGATCCCCATTGGGATTTGAAACATTGATAAATATTGGTTATTACTGTGGATATTTCGAAGATTAATCAACAAAAAATGAACCACAGATGTCTTAAATCCAAAATTATCTCCCTGTACGGAGGGGATACATGGAGTGAGATCATTTTAATCGAAAAATTCAGAATGAAGATAACAGGAAGAGTTGTGGATGATTAAGTTCTTCTATTATCTTCATTCAGAATGGTCTTGATGATGGATCCCCATTGGGATTTGAAACATTGACAAATATTGGTTATTACTGTGGATATTCCGAAGATTAATCAACAAAAGAATGAACCACAGATGTCTTAAATCCAAAATTATTTTCCTGTACGGAGGGGATACATGGAGTGAGATCATTTTACTCAAAAAATTCAGAATGAAGATAGCAGAAAGAGTTGTGGATGATTAAGCTCTTCTATTATCTTCATTCAAAATGGTCCTGATGATGGATCCCATTGGGATTTGAAACATTGACAAATATTGATTATTACTATGGATATTCCGAAGATTAAACAACAAAAAATATAACATACTCATCAACAACATATAACATGATCATCAAGTTATCTAACATAAAAAAAAAATAGCAATGCATACAACCATAGGTTACTATCATTCATGACACATGTGCATGTGACTATACTAACCAACTATCATCTATCATGTAGGTAACCATAACATCAAAAATATGTACATAAACATAATGTATATAAACCTAATGCATATGAAAATCCTTAACTTACATACCTGCATGCCAAACATACAATACATGTGTGACGATATTTTCTTATCCAAAGTCTAATGTTGCAGCCTCATTATGATGATCTGCATCTCCTGCTCTATCTCATCCAATACATTAGCATCATAACAACCAATAACATCATGATGACCTAAATTTCATACTATGACTTCACAAGGTATGTTTGACCTACTATTCATGCATAACTATAACCAAGACCATACATGCATGACAACTACATAATCAACCATACATGCAGGAAAACAAAATTCACGAGAACACCTTCAACCTTCACATGGTGACATTACTACAAACACGATCAAAACCATGCAAATGCAACAAGCACATGGACTACATGCATATGGAACACATATGCAACCAACATGAAATCATGATCAATAGACAACCCAAGGAGAGCTTAACCATCCTCTGATACCACTCTATAACACCCTCCTCCCACATCTACCCAAGAAACTGACCATTCGGGGTAAAAATGAGACGAGAGGCTATCATGATATGATTTAACCTCCTAGGTAACATTATGGAAATGGAATCGACAGAAACACAACATACAGGCCTCCCTTAGGTGCTTCAGGACCCCAAGGATCTAATCCACCACTCCAAGTGCTCAACCCCTGAGTTAACCTATCATTTATATGAATGAAACCCAAAGTGACTCCCATGACAAGGCATGCAAGTGACCAACAACTCAAAGTTTCTCTCACAGGCTTGCCTGCCAATGATGAGAGACCCAAATTATCAATGTTATATCAACGACTCTAGGATTTGAGCCAATTTTTCAATCCCAAAGCCCAGGTCATGGCCCATAATTGAACCATCTCTTCAAAGCAGTAAAATAACATGGAAATTAAAATACTAAATCAAATAATTGTTTAAGACCTTGACTCGACCTCTACTACCCATGACAGACATTTTGTCAAACACTTAGTAAATATGCAACCTACAGGTGTAAATAATAGATATGAGCATAGGGGTCTCATACTTATCTGAGATTCACTATGAAGCATTGTCTCCTTATCGCATTATCTTCCATTTCATCCATTAGGTCATAAATAAATTGATCATTCAATAACAAGTAAGAACATGATGAGAACCACTCATGGATGTGGTTATAAAACATGTAAATAACTATCATAATAGGGACAAAAATGCCAATGAAATCACATCCATATAGACCACATATAATCCATCATAATGCTCAAGAAATACAAGGAAAACTAACCTTTCTTTAATGATGAAAAATCCAAACTCGGGATGGGACTTCCACATTCCACTCAACCGTAGAATGGTTGAGCCAAATCTCTCTTCATCCATTCACCCTATATGCCATATTCCAAGCATGAATGTGGGATCTCATAGAACACATTAATGAAAAACCATCCAGGGCTTCCAGAGGCCATTCACCTCAACCCATCAAACATTACTTCCACCTCATGGTCGGACATCACAAAGCCATCATCAAATCGGTCTCTATCCTAGCCATCTAGGGCTCTAGAGTGTTTGTTTCAACCAAGGCTCCAGGACTAGTAATTCAACCCATAGTTGTCGTCGGGCTCTAGAGAGTTTGTCCAACTAAGGCTCCAAGACTAGTAATTCAACCTACCAAGGGCTCCAGAGCGTTTGTCCAACCAAGGCTACGGGAACTAGTAACTCAATACAAGCTAAGGAAATATGAGAGCCAACCAAAAACACAACAAGGATATAAATCCACAAACTCCATGTCTATCCAGGAAATGGTAAGGTTAGGAAAATCCATTATCAATCCAGGCAACCTTCCACGCCAGTGACAGATCATAACCCAAAAACCACATGCATGTGCCATGCATGCCAAAACTAGTGAGGAAAACATACATGCAACTTGGTACTTGCAAGAAAAACTAATGTAGCTACTAATCCTAATGCCATCATGCACTTTCATGCTCTTCCTTTACCTTCTTGCTCCAAGAATCCAAGTATGCCACACCCTCCAAGAGTGCTCCAAGTAAACCCTAAGTCTCAAAGAGTATGAGAGAGAGAGAATAATGAGAGAGCTCCAACAGTAAAGTGACCAAGTCCTGCCCACTGATCCTCAGAAGCCTTTTTATTAATGAGGTCTCTATTTTCTCCATTTTCCATTATTTTCCTTCATGTTCCTCCTCACATGCAATCTATGACCTTTCACCTTCCTTTTTCTCCTAATTTCCATTATTTTCATAAATAAATGTGCCAAAAATTCATTTTTTCCTTTTTAATGCCTTAGCCATTGCCTTTGCCAATTCCCTTAGCCATAAACAACCAAATGGACACCCCCTAGGATGTCTCCCCCACCATTCATCTTGGAATACGTGTTCCATCACCATGGCCTTATATATATTTTTACGTGGAATTTTCACCAGGGCTGTTACAAATAGATCAGGTAGAATACCAGAGATGGAACTTTATCCAAGGGCGAGGATGAAGAAAATTTTGCATTTGGAAAGGGAAAGAAGGGAAAAGGGAAGAATTCTCAAACCAAACCAGAATCCATCCAAGGTGGCAAGAAGAAATACTTGTCCAAAATTAAATGCTTCAATTGTCATGAATTCAGGCATTATGTTACAAAGTGTCCACATAAAACGTTTGGCAGGAAGAACTCAAGAGGAGCAACAGGTGAGGCATTGGCTTCACAATTTGAGCTAGACTTCACCGTTATCGCATGCATGGCCATCCCTGTGATGGGGGGTGTGTGGTACTTGGGCTTTAGTGCCTTGTTCCACATGAAAGGGTGTAGAGAGTTTTTGAGTGACCTAAAGGAGAAAGGTTTCCATATGCATATTGAGATTGGGGACGAAGAAAGGTACAATGCTATCGGGATTGGTATAGTAACCTTTTATAGGGAGTCAGGATCTCCTCTTCATCTCAAAGATGTCATGTTTGTTCCAAGCCTAAAGAAGAATCTCATTTATGTAGGAGTTTTGGAAGATCGTGGTTATGATGTGATCTTCAACAAAGGGAAAGTGTTCATGAGACACATAGCCCCTAGACAAGTGAAGAAGATCGGGATTTGGTTGAAGAACTTGTACAAGTTGGATGTGGAAGATTGTGTTGTATTAAGTAGTAAGCCAGAGAAAGATGCAGAGTCATGATGTTGGTGAAATTTGGCACGAGAAATTGAGCCATTTGCATCATGGCACCCTGAACATTATGTAGCAAATAACCACTGGCCTCCTAATCAGGTGCTCAAGTTTATGCTCAAAAATCAAAGTGTTAGAATCTTGTTAAACTTAGTCTCAAACTGAAGAGCTCGTCATTTTCAATCCAATGGTGCGAACGAAACTCAAATTCGAGCTCGTATGCAAAATTTAGAGCAAGTCAAAGTTCAAGTTTGACTTGTCTACATGGCAAGATTGCATGACATGGAAAAGGTCTCAATAAATGAAGAGGCGTCGAGTGGAAGGCCACCATTGGCCCTCTCATATCACATATCGCGTGTCACAGGTGGATCTGGTTAAGAATCGGCCCCCAGGCAGTGTCGATTGCGATTTGTGATATCGTATATCGCAATCGTAGGAAATGAGGAGTTATAGGATCAACCCCTGGTACAATCAAGGTTGTGATGTGATATATAGCAATAGCATATCAAACCCAATACTTGCTGATATATATATGATATAGGGATTATCTGCCGATAGTGAAATGTGATGAGTTTCGATATTGATAAGACCCCGGACACGATAGTTTATATGTTGCAATTTAATTTCCCGTCGGGTCCGAAATATCACTATCACAACATTCCGCCATGTTAACAAGACCTTCAGCCCGCCAAACTTCACCGATTGCTATTTGCAATATGGCCAAAAAGTTATGGCTGGCGATGTGGCCAAATTCTTGCTCAATTAATGGATTTTGGAGTGAATTTGTGAGATTATGTCAATTTTGGAGCAATTTGTGGAAAAAATAGTGGGAGAACTAGGAGAAGTCATAAATTCTTTAGTTCTTATCCAAATTGGATGGCAAAAGAGGCTAGATAGCCATTTTTTAGTATTTGAACTCATGGAGATAGGTTTCAAAGGCATTTGAGCATTATAAACACACTTTTGTTGTAATTTTGAGCATAATAGAGAGGCCCAAGCATTGGAAGCTAGACCAAGGAGATGTAGCCCAGGAGGGGTGAACTCCTCATCAAATATTTGTGTTGTGCATTGTATTTTGATGTTCTTTGTTGTTATTTTGTTGTTGTTTAGCATATGTTTTATGTTAAATTGTTTATAACATTTGCATAATAAACTCTTATGGGAATCATTTAAATAAGCAAACATGGTGAATCTTTAAGCACTTTATAAGAAAATGATAAGCATCTTAGGTTTTATTTTGAATGGGGAATTAGCACAACATTACTAATCTACTCCATTTCATACCAATTAAGTATCAGAGCACTAGTTTTTGCTTACTATATTTTCTTTGTGAAAAAAGGATTTAATTATTTGCAAGTTTGTGTCATGCTAACAAGGTTAAAACTCAAAAGAGGAGAAGGAAAGATGGTTGGAAGCCCTGAATTTGGGTCAAGTGGAGGAATAGCAAGGTTTTCAAAGTCTTCTACACTAGTACATCCTCAAATTGTAGTTGAGTCTTCAAAGACCATGTCTCATGAAGGAGAACCTATCATGATAGAAGATGAGAAGACCTTCAGAAAGGAGTTCCTTAATATGACAGAGATGGTGAAGGTCCTATATGAAGAGAGGAATAACAGATTGCAAGGAGAAAGTTCCAAACCTTCCAAAGGAGAAGGCTCTTCAGGAGGAGGTAATGGAAAAGGAGGTAATGGGAATGGAGACAAGCCTCCACCCTCTCCACCATCTTCTTCATCTTCTACCTCACAAGCATCTTCACACTCTTCCACTAATACAACCCTTACTCATACTCATCATCATTATGCAAAAGGAACTGATAAATCACATTTTCTAAACCTTGATGTTAAATTTGAGTTGCCTATGTAAAATGGAGAAGTTAATGCAGAAAAGCTGGATAATTGGATTCGTCAATTGGAGGTGTATTGTAGAATTCAGAACCTTCAAGAGGATGATATCAAAATTCAGTTGGCTTCATTGATAATGGAGGGTGCAACACTTGTATGGTGGGAATCAAGGACTCAAGATGAGATCAAAAAACATAGTAAGATCTCTATTACTTGGTTTGATTTCATTGCTGCTATAAAAAGAAAATTCTACCCTTTAGCCCATATGCAAAAAGCTATCATGAATTGGCAAAATTTCAGACAGTTAAAAGGTCAAAATGTGCAAGAGTATACTCAAGAGTTTAGGGGAAGAGCTCTTATGTTAGGAGTAGACTTACAGTCACAAGATACTTTGCTGAAATATATAGGAGGTTTGCATTGCTATCTTTGACATACCATTCTTATGTTTAATCCCACGAATCTTGACAAGGTCTGTGTTCAAGCTACACACCTCAAAGAAAGAGGGAAAAATGTACAAGAAGGTAAGAAGAAGTCATTCCAGATTTGTGTAAAAGGAAAGACTTTCAAAGCAAAGCAGAAGAAAAATGATTTTGTTGAGAAAGAAAGGGAGAAACCCGTGTGCAAGAATTGTTCCAAAGAGGGCCATGATGAAGTGCATTACTGGAAGCTTCATCCTGAATTAAGACCGAAGAAATCTAACAATAAAGGGAAACAGAAGACAAACGTTGTTGTACAAAAAGACTTGGGTTCTGACTCAGGTGATGAATCAATTATTGCAGCCACAATCACTAAGGGAAAAGCCATGGAAAGCACCAATGCAACAAATAACTCCAATAACGATTCAAGTGAGGAAAACAGAATTGAGTTGTTCCACATCCGAGTTATTTCCAAACACACCAAGATTGATACATTGTTTGACGGTGGATCCCAGGAAAAATTTAATTTCTAAAGACTTGGTCAAGAAATTGAATCTGGAAACTGTGCCTCATCATAAACTGTATCTATTGGGTTGGATAACCAAGGATGCTAATCTTCAGGTCACACGAAAATGTGTTTCTAGGTTTGCAATTACTGCCAATTTCATTGATGAAGTCGAATTAGATGTAGTTGATCCGGATCTTGGGAGGAGGCCCTCAAGATCTAAAAGATTGAAATGGATCTTGGGAGGAGAGAACCCCAAGATTTGAAAACTTGCAATGGATCTTGGAGGAAAGGCCCCCAAGATCTGAAAACTTGAAATTGCCAGAAGAAAAATAGGAGAATGCCCAATAAACAAAACCACGAAGAAACTTTTTATTAAAACCCAAGTGGAAATAAACCAACTAGGGAAATGGTAGCTTATCTCTGAGAAGAGATGTGGCGGAAACATGCCTCTGAACTGTAAAGGTACATTGTGGCGGACAATCTGTCCTCTTACAAAATGTGACTTGTTACTTATAGTATTTTTCAGTTACAATACCACGGGTCAATTCCATGGGTGAATGAATACCATGGGTGGATTTTACAATACCACGGGTGGATGCCATTTACAATACCATG
>APFE031688193.1:11094-27847 GCA_000404065.3 Pinus taeda | reverse complement strand
GTACCATGGGTTGATGCCATTTTCCATTCGGATCATTCCTCCCTCCTTAAGAAGCAATGGTCCCCATTGCGTAAATTTCCCTCCTGCGAAGCCTTTGTTGAATATGAAGAGCCATTGAAGATAAGGGTTTTATGTGGTTAACCCAAAACCTTGATAAACGAAGATCTGAGGATGGAGATGCCCTATAATGCTTGTGACCAACTGTGATTCTCACAGTGTGCGGCTTAGCAAATGGACTTCGATGACAAGGATTTTATGTGGTTGACCCATAACCGTGATGTTGGTTGTTGATGAAGTAGTAGGTGCCTACATAGCCTAGGGTGGGAGGGAACGTCTCCAAATAACCCAAGCTGAATGCTGCTATGTTGAAACTGATGAATGTGAAGCAGGTGCCTACTAAAGTGGGGTGGGAGGGCACATCTCCAATGGGAACCCACTCCGAATGCTGCTCCAGAATTAAAATGGACATAACTCGGCTAATATAACTCAGAATATTTATTATAACCTATTTTTGGAAGTAGAAGGATCATTTTGCATCTTCCCATGAGTTGGAAATCCTTATCTGGACACTCTAAGATCTTAGATTCGTGCTGCAACAGTTCCGCCATCACAACAATTCTTATAAAATAACTGATTTTAAATCAGCGATATCTCCCACATCCGAACTCCGATTTGACCCATTTTTTTTTGAAATTGGGTGATTTTTCGAGAGGAATCCAGATCTGGTATTTGTTTTTGTAAATTTTGTACCAAATGTTTCAGATCTAATCTTCAAATTCGCCGCCCAAAAAATTCCTGCAAAAAAATGAAAAAAAGAAAAATTCTTCCTGCTTGACCCAAGAAAGTGCTCTGTGGAGGTTGTAGCACATGCCTGAAGTTTGTTGAATATTGTTGAAAAATTTGAAACTGAAATATGCATCAAACCCTCATTCCCATGGAATCATAACCTGCTCTGATACCACTGATCCAGATCTTGGGGGGAGGCCTCCAAGATCTAAAATATTGAAATGGATCTTGGGAGGAGAGACCCCCAAGATCTGAAAACTTGAAATGGATCTTGGGGGAAAGGCCCCCAAGATCTGAAAACTTGAAATTTTTTATTAAAACCCAAGTGGAAATAAACTAGCTAGGGCAATGGTAGCTTATCTCTGAGAAGAGATGTGGTCGCTACATGCCTCTGAACTGTAAAGGCTACATTGTGGCGGACCATCTGTCCTTTTACAAAATGTGCCTTATTACTTATATTATTTTCCAGTTACAATACCACGGGTCAATTCCATGGGTGAATGAATACCATGGGGGGATTTTACAATACCACAGGCGGATGCCATTTACAATGCCACGGGTAAATTCCATGGGTCGATGAATAATATGGGTGGATGAGTACCATGGGTTGATGCCATTTTCCATTCGCATCAGTAGTGTTGCTTGATATTTCTGGAATTGTGTTGGGAAGCCCGTATCTATATGACAGGAAAGTCGTTTTCCATAGATTTGAGAACAAATACCATTTTTTCAAATACGGAATGGAGTATATTGTGAGATCGAATCGTAGGAAGCATAATCTATCCTTGGCAAGTGCAGGGAAAATGAAGCCACTGGTCAATTCCAGCAAGAGTATCATGCTCCTTATGATCAAGAAAAATAATGACATGGAGCATGAATCCTTTGCAGGCTGTGACGTGAAGTTGAAAGCTAAATTTGTTGATGTGGTCAATCAATATGAAGATATGTTTCAAGAACCAAAGGGATTGCCAAAAAAAAGGAGATTTCAACACGAAATTCAACTACAGCAAGATTGTCCACTCCCAAACATCAGTATGTATCGAATTTCAATTCTGGAAAGTTTATAAATTAAGAAACAAGTCTAGGAATTGTTAGATAAAGGTGTAATTCGTCCCTCTACTTCACCATGTGGTTCACCAATTGTTTTGGTACCCAAGAAAGATGGAACCTGGTTCATGTGTGTAGATTATCGATCTTTGAACAAAATTACCATAAAGAATCGATACCCACTGCCTTGAATAGATGATTTTGTAGATCAGTTAAAGAATGGCAAATATTTCACTAAATTAGACTTGAGAAGTGGATATCATCAAGTTAGAATAACCGAGGAGGATATTTGGAAGTCTTATTTTCAGACCAAACAAGAATTGTTTGAGTAGCTGGTTATGCCTTTCAGTCTTTACAATGCTTCAGATACATTCATGAGAGTTATGAATGATGTTTTAAGATCCTTTCTTAATGAGTTTGTAATTGTCTATTTAGATGATATTTTGATATTCAACAAATCACGAGAAGAACATGTCAAGCATGTGAGGAAAATGTTGGATGTCTTAAAAAAGGAATAGTTATTTCTGAATATGTCTAAATGTGAATTTGGAAAAACTTCCTTAGTGTATATGGGTCACATAGTTGGAGGAGGTGAGCTAAATATTGACCCCTCTAAAGTTTTGGTCATTTTGAATTGGCCAATACCCAAATTAGTCATAGAATTAAGGAGTTTTCTAGGAGCAGCGCAATATTGGAGGAAGTTCATTGCAAATTTCTCTTCCATAGCAGCTTCACTACATGCTTTGACCAGCATGAAGTTTGTCTTCCAGTGGGGAGGCAAACAACAAAAAGCATTTGATACTTTAAAACAAAATATCATTTCAACCCCAGTTTTAGCATTGCCAGATTTGAAACAACCATTTGAAATACAAAGAGATGCAAGTGACTACGCCATGGGTGCAGTTCTTTTATAGCATGGTAAGCCCATTTCATTTCATTCTGAAATTTTTAATGGTGCTATTATTAATTATCCTACATATGATAAAGAGCTTTACGCATTGGTGAACAGTGAGAAGAAATGGAAGCATTAATTGACGGGTAAAGAAACCATTATTCACACCGATCATCAACCTTTGCAATATCTGCAATCTCAAACAAAATTGCAGAAATCAAGGCACTTTCATTGGATGGGATTCTTACAACAATTCCACTTGGTAATTGGGTACAATAAAGGTATTCGTAACAGATTTGTTGATATGCTTTCTAGATCGGTTGTTAATGTAACCATTTTACTCAAGAATAATTATGTTTTGTCTGAAAGTTATGTTGAACAATACACACATGATATTGACTTTCAAGAGGTATATTCAAACTTGAGTCATGGCCACCAAGTTGAGGAATTAGACTACCATGTACATGATAATCTATTGTATCATTTGGGAAAACTTTGCATTCCATAGGGAGAGAGTAAATTTCACAAGGGAAGCACACACTTCTCTTATTGTTGGACATTTCAGTGTAAGTAAAACAATGGAAAATCTTCAAAGGTATTTCTACTGGCCTCGTATGCTTGAAAGCGTGTCACATTTTATCAAAGGTTGTTCATTGTGTGCAGTCAATAAGCCTAGTAATAGGAAACTAGGATTGTACACACCACTTCTAGTGCCTTCACATCCATGGGAAAGTGTTTCTATGGATTTTGTAGGAGGTCTTCCTTTATCAAGAAAAGGTCATGATTATTTGTACGTAGTTGTGGATAGGTTCAGCAAGATGTGCATACTAATGCCTTGTAAGAAACAAATTACAGCTGAACAAACAACTCAACTTTTCTTTAAAAATATATGGGTTCATTTTGGATTACCTACTTCTATTGTAAGTGATTGTGATTCCCGATTTGTTGGGAATTTTTGGTCAAGTTTATGGAACTTGATGGACACCAAGTTGAAGAAAAGTACAATCTTCTATCCCAAACAGATGAACAAACTGAAGTGGTTAATAAGAAAATTATTCATTTGCTAAGAGGATATTGCAACAAACATCCTAAGTTTTGGGATGAACAGTTGCATTATATTCAGCATGCTTACAACCGAGCAAAACAATCTTCTACTCTAACTTCACCTTTTGAGGCATGTCTTGGTTATTTTCCTAAATCGCCTTTGGATTTCGTCTTTGAGAAAGATGTAATTGTAGATGGACATAGCGGCATAGATAGAGAAAAGAAATTCATTGAGAAAATTCAGTTGATTCACCAAACAATTCAAGAACAACTAGAAAAGAGTCAAGACAAGTATAAAGCAAGGCATAATAAGCATGGTGTGGATCCCCAATTTCAAGTAGGTGATGGAGCTTGCCTTTACATTAGCAAGGAAAGGATTCAAGGTGAAGGTAAAAAGCTAAAACCAATCTATTATGGTCCATTTAAAATTCTAGAAAAGATTGGTAATAATGCTTTCAAACTTGATTTGCCTTCATATATACAAATTTATTCCATTGTTAATGTTGAAAATTTGAGATTGTATGAGCCTCCTTTGATTAAATATCAAGGAGAAAGTGTATAGATTCCATCAATTGAAGATTTTTCTCTAGAATTTGTTGATGAGCTTCAGCAAGACACCATACTTGACAAAACAACGAGGTCATCAAAAAGGGGAAATCTTGATTATCTTTGAGTGGGTCTCAAAGGTACAAACCCATCAAAGGCAAAATGGATTGAAGAGGGAAAGGTGAGGGAACCGTACCCTCATCTGTTCAATAACTGAATATAATATTTTGGGGTCCAAAAGGCTTCCAGTGGGGAGAAGTGATTAAGTGCTCCAGTTTATGCTCAAAAATCAAAGTGTCAAAATCTTGTTAATCTTAGACTCATATCAAAGAGATCATCATTCTGAATCCAACGATGTGAATGACACTCAAATATGAGCTCGTATGCAAAAGTTAGAGCAAGTCAAATTTCAAGTTTGACTTGTCTACATGGCAAGATTGGATGACGTGACAAAGGTCCTAGCTAATGAGGAGGTTCCAAGTGGTAGGCCTCTATTGGCCCTTGCATATCATAGGTTGTAGGTGGATCGAGTTAAGAATCGGCCCCCAGGCAGTGCCAATTGCGATTTGCGATATTGTATAGGAAAGGAGGAGTTATAGAATTGGCCCCTGGCACAGTCAAGGTTGTGATGCGATATATTGCAAACGCATATCGCACCTAGTACCTGCCGATATATATATGATACATGGATTAATGCTGATAATGAAATGCGATGAGTTCTGATAGTGATAAGATCCCATAAGTGATATTTTATATGTTGCACTTTAATGTCCTGTCAGGTCTGCAATATCGCTATTGCAACATTCTGTCGTTTTAACAAGACCTTCAACCCGCCAAACTTCACCAATTGTGATTTGCCATATGGCCAATAGGTTATGGTTTGCGACATGACCAAATTCTTGTTCAGTTAGTGGATTTTGGAGAGAATTTGTGGGATTATGTCAGTTTTGGAGCAATTTGTGGAACAAATAGTGGGAGAACTAGGAGAAGTCATAACTTCTTCAATTATTATCCAAATTGGATGCAAAAAGAAGTTAGATAGCCATTTTTTAGTATTCTGAACTCATGGAGATGAGTTTCAGATGCATTTAAGCATTGTAAACACACATTTGTTGTAATTTTAAGTATAATAGAGCGGCCCAACCCTTGGAAGTTGGACCAAGGAGACGTAGCCCAGGAGGGGTGAACTCATCATCAAATCTCTATGTTGTGTGTTGTATTTTGATGTTCTTTGTTGTTATTTTGTTGTTGTTTAGCATATGTTTTATGATAAATTGTTTATAACATTTACATAAGAAACTCTCATGGGAATCAGTTAAATAAGAAAACATGGTGAATCCTTAAGCACTTTATAAGCAAATGATAAGCATATTGGGTTTTATTCTGAATGGGGAATTAGCACAACATTACTAATTCGCTCCATTTCAGATCACATCCCTAAATGAGCACTTGATAAACAGGATGTCTGCAAAGGTTGTACCTTGGGGAAGTATGTGAAATCCACATTCCATTATCGAGATAGCAAAGCACATGCAGTCTTGGAAAGGGTCCAGTTTGATGTTTGTGGACCTTTCTAAACAACCTCCACTACTAGACACAAATATTTGTTATTTTTATTGATGATTTCTAAAGGGAGTGTTGGATGTTCTTCACGCGGAAGAAGGGCGAGACGTTCTGAAAGTTTGTGGAATTCAAGGCACTAGTTGAGAAAGACACTTGTAAGAAGGTGAAGGCTCTCAGGAGCAACAATGGAGGTGAGTATGTTTCGAATGATCTCAAGGATTTTTGTGTGAAAAAAGGCATTCAAAGAGAGCTGAAAACACCCCACAACCCACAACATAATGGGGTAGATGAGAGAAAAAATTAGAGCATTATTGGAGCTGCGAGAGCCATGCTACATGATCAAGGCCTGCCACTGCATTTGTGGGTAGAAGTATGTAACAAAGCAGTCTACTTGCAGAATTGGAGTCCTCATCAGATTCTTGGTATGATTACACCAGAAGAGGATTTCTCGAGGATAATTTTAGATGTGTCTCACTTCATGATTTTTGGAGCCTCTATTTACTACCATGTATCCAAGATTGAAGGAAGAATCTTGAGCCAACAATAGAGTTAGGAGTTTTTGTGGGTTACACTGAAACTCCACACAATTACAGTGTGTACTTACCTTCCCTCAG
Source organism: Pinus taeda (assembly GCA_000404065.3). Taxonomy (NCBI): domain Eukaryota; kingdom Viridiplantae; phylum Streptophyta; class Pinopsida; order Pinales; family Pinaceae; genus Pinus; species Pinus taeda. Next base: position 21,355 of record APFE031688193.1, on the reverse strand, counting down.
AATGACAATTGTGTGAAGGGATATAAATTTTGATGAGGACAAAGTGATGTGGTGCTCTCTTGAGAGGGAGCTTCAAATCCCACCAGAAGAGGAGCTTTTAGCTCCAAAGGAGAAGCCTCAAGAAATTGTGGAGCAACCACAAATAGAGGAGAAGAGAGTAGAGACATCCACTCAAGTATAACCATCCAGAGAAGGGAGAAAAAGAACTAGGGAAGCCAATAGATTAGTGAAATATGCGAGGGAGAATGTGGGAGTTCCTTCAAATTTGTGCGAGTAAAGGAGATCAACTGAAAGTTACATTGTCTAAATGGCTCTAATAACTAAGCTTGTAGAGGTTAGGCCATCCTCTTTCGAAGAAGTAGTTGAGCAACTAGTTTGGGTTAATGCAATGATGGAAGAATACAAATCCATCATGAAGAATAGTGTTTGGGAAGTGGTCCCAAGACCAACAGATAAATCATTTGTGGGTTAAAGATGGATCTTCAAGGTTAAGTATGTAGCAAAAGAAAGCATAGAGAGGTATAAGGACATATTTATAGCTAAAGGATTATCTCAAGTTGAGGGAATTGACTATGAGGAAACCCGTGCTCCTGTAGCAAGGTATTCATCCATTAGATCAATTCCTACATTGGATTATCCACTGAATGGATGTCAAACAACATTTCTCAATGGGGTCATTGAGGAGGAGGTGTACATCAAGCAACCAAAAGTTTTTGATACATTTGATTGGGAGTCTCATGTGTGCAGACTCAAACGATCATTATCTAGTTGTTGACGGTGATGGATTCTGCACACATTGCAAGGGGATCTCTGAAGTCCCAATTATACCTCACAACATTTGGTGTAGGAGTCCCATCCGGTCATATGGCCTGACCACCATTGGAAAGGTAGTAAATGCCTTGGTTACAATCGTACATAAGAGAACATAAGGCCTCTTTGGGTAGGCAAGAATGTGAGCTTTGTGAGACTCCCAATGTAAGGTGTATGAGGGAGACATGACTATATGAGGGAGGGTTACATGTATGGATAGAGAAACAATCCACCGATTAGAAAAGTAATAGTACTATCCTAAAAGTGAACGCGGGGAAATGAGAGAGATTTGTTGAGTACCTACACCTTAGTCCACATAGTAAACAAAAACCATTGAAACATAACAACATTCATTCAATAATAGACATAACTAAGCAACAATATCGTAGATAAACTTAGTATGTGAATAAAACAACATATACCTTATACATAACTAGAATAGTCCAACTACATATATTATACATGTATGAAAGAATGTCGACTCATTGAGCTTTTGATTATAAGTTCAAGATCCCAAGTACACTGTTACATGAGTGAATCATTGTATCCAATAGTGGAACACGAAGCCACAACTTGCTTCTCTAAAGAATAATATATCTCTTATGTAGTACAAGAGAAGCCAAGGCTAGGCCTCCAAAATCATGGCAAAAAACCTTTTCTTTGAGTTATAAGGAGCTATCTATAACAAACACAATGACTTTTGAGCTTCCTCGTGACTCTTTGACTTCTATGACTATTCATATTCTAACATGACTCATTACATTCCTACGTGTGGCCATTCATTTTCCACTTGTGTCCCTTGGACTTCATTACATAACATTTATTACAAAAGACAAACTATAAATGAGGCAGTGGCCTAAGAAGATAAAACTCATCAAATGGATAGATCATTTTCTTCTTCATGGAGTTCAGTTGTGATGTAAGTGTCCCATGCTCTGAACTCCTTAATGATGGCTTCCACCCAGATTGACAAGACTCCTTTGTAGTAAGCCTTCACCTCCAATGCATCTGATAATATGTTCTTGGAGCTTGACTGAACATTATTCCACAATCATGAAAGCTTCATTTTCTCTTTGACTGGTGCAAAGGAATATTTTTGAATAACATATTTGGTCACCTCCAAGCCTTCATGTTTTGCTACTTGCATCATTTGTTCAATATAATCCCTAATATCCTGAAAGATGACCTCCTTGTCTCTAATTGCTTCAAGAGATCTAATTGCGGGCATCATGTGCTTCTGTGTAAGAGCCTCAAACCCATTGTGCAATTAGTTGTAGGAAGTCACGGTGTTAACCGACTATGCTCCAATATGTGAGTAGTTTTGTAGGTGGAGCCTCAACTTCACTCTATCAATCTCTACGACGATCTTATCCTTTTTCTCTAAGTGTTGCAGAGCATCTGGGTACTTGGAATTCCACTCCTACATCTAGTCAACTACTTTGATTGCTAGCTTCAGGAGTTTCATGACTTCCTATTCATTCATCTGAATTCCAATGAGAGGGACCATGACCTCCTATATAAGTATCATCTCATCATATAGTCATTCCATGGTATAGTCCATTGGTCCCACGTCTTCTAGTATCACTGACATCCATTCTGTAGTATTGGATTTCTGTGATGACAACCATTGGTTCTCTATTGCAAGATGTTCTACTTGTTTCTTCATTGTAGCTAATTCTATTCTCAAATTGGAATTTTCGTTCAACAAGTATTTTGAGTTATCCTATATTCTTGTAGAAAATGTAACTTTTTCCGCCATAAATTCCCTCAATTTCCTTCTAATGGTGGAGGTGATCACTTTTTCTGTTGCTACTGAGATTGGATTCAGAGGATCCTATGGGAAGTATTTATGCCTTGGCTACATGATCCTCTTCTTCAATTGATCAAATGTTACATTGCATATGTCCATGACTCGATCAACTAGTGGAGGTGTGATTCCCATCTCTTCAAATGGAAGATGACCTCCCGTGAGTGGTTGTCCACCTGGAATACTGGGCTCATCATCCATGGGCTGGATGATATCTTCTTCCTCTAGCTCTTAAGTCAATTGTTCTTCTTCCATCCCTTGCGATGTTTCCTCCTCCTGAGATTGCCTCTGCTACTCTTCCTCTATATATCTCCTCTCTTATTCTTCTATCTATTATTTCTCAAGAAAATCATCTTGCTTCCTATTCTCCTCTTCTTCTTCTTCTTCTTCTTCTTCTTCTTGTCCTTCTCTCCTCTCTAGCTTTGTTTGTGTAGTTCCTACGTTTAAAGGATCGACCTTCCATTTCCTACTGCTCTCACCCAATGAATACCTGATCCTTTTCCTAGGAGCTAGCTTCTTTACTTAAGGTTTTGTTTCCTCCTCCTCTTGCTCTTGCTCTTGCAAGTCCCGAGCTAGTGGGTCATGGGTGAACTGGCCTGTCTGGCTCGACGCGTCTTTGTAATAGCCCTCGTGAAAATTCCAAGTTGTTACACAACAATTTGTCACCGTCCCTATTAACCCTTCTCCCGCATCTTGGAGGACTCATTCCAGGACCTGTGAGAAATGACATGACCTGGAAACACTTGCATTGTATTCCCCTAAGTATGAACTTCATATTCCCTGAAGACATCTTTTGCAAAATACCCATAAAAACAACCCTCTTTCCATTGGTGCGGTTTCACTGTGTATCACTCGCGCTAATGGGGGAAATCCTCCAAAGAGGGCGCGCCAGCTGGCGCTCTGTCTTAGAGTCGCACTCGCGCCAGCCAAGTTGAGTAATGTTTTTAACAAAAAAACATCCGAAGGTTCTTCCTAACCCACTCATAAACTGAATCTATCTTGAGTTGGTTTAGTTTGGCTTCGAATCTCCATAGGAGGGAAGTAGTTCTCCACCTCTCATGGAAGCTTCTTAGTGATAAAGCCAATCCCATGAATATTGTGGATGATCCTAAATCCTTCCCTCTATCTATAAAATCTTGTCCTTTTTGCCTTTGACAAGCTAGTTCTAGTTCAAAGTTCCAAGATTCCAAAGATTCAGAATTGCTAAGTTCATGCTGCAAGAAGCCTTCTTCATTCCCATAAGGCTAAATCTAAAGTAAGGAGATTCTTGTCCAATTAACCAAGGAGAGAGAGGCTTGTTCCCCATTCCCAACAATCTTTGCAAGACATGTGCTGCTGATCACCCAGCCAAAGGAGGATTTGACGTCAGAACTATGGTTGTATTCTTCTTTGTTTATCAATAATAGACGACTATTATTATGGTTCCACTCTTATTGTTCTTTGTAATGATGATTGAATTATATCCTTTTTGACTGATATATAGTTGCATCTATTGGATTTTATGCTTGTGTTTGTGTCATTCTTTTCATGTGCAGGTGTCCATTCATGGAGATTGTGGGGATCGTGACTAGCCGGAGCAAAGGAACGGGAGTGTCGACTCTTCTACAAATACTAGCATTGGAATCCAGGTAGGCCCTCATCATTGGTCTTTAGTTTGCAATTAGGAACCTGCGTGATAGCGTTGTTTGATTGTTGCTAGACCCGATCTGGGCTAGTAGGGATCGCCTCTGTCCGTAGAGGGGATTTACCTCCACAACAATTTGGCGACTCCGTTGGGGAGTTAGCTTTTTGTCTTGTTGTTTGTTTTGTTTTGTTGTTTGATTTGTAAACTTTAGATGGATCCTGAAGTATGGCCAGATAGCCTTCGAAACGCTATTGCTCCGCATTAGAAAAATAGATCAACGCCACTTCAGTCCATCTCCGGTTTGGTTTATGAACTGAACAGCTTGGAACTTGCCTTATTTCTTGGTTGTTTCTTGGTTTCTCCTGCTTGGTTAGCCTTCTGGGTTGAGTCCTTGTTTTGCTTCTTGCCCCTTGGTGTACCTAGATACTGTTGGCCTAGCTTTGGCTTGTTTGTTTCTTATTTTTCCATAGAAAACTTGAAGGCGCTCTTTTATAGCATTATAGTCGATCCAGTTAGTGTTAGTTGCTCATTGACAACCTGCGCCAATCCCTGAAAGGTGCTAGTTGCAGCCTGACAGTTGCACTAGGCCTGGGAACTTTTGAGGTTTGCTTGGTTCTGAGCCTCTTAAGCTTAGTTTTTGTTCTGGGTACCTTTTTTTCAACTAATTGAGTGTGTTGGAGTGTTGTTTGACTGAATTTGATCGTTACCCTTTGGGTGGTTTGCCTTTTTCCATCGATTTCAGATTTCTATCCCTAGGGCATCTAGTGGCTTTGTGTGTCGAGCCTTCCTCAGGTGTTTTGATCTTCTAGTAGTCTAGTCAACTCTCTGATTACTCCCTTGCACTTGTTTGGTGGTTGTAAATCATTTTATTGCGTTATTTGGGTGACTTGCTCCATTTTCACTTGAATTCCGCTTCGTTTCGCTTTGAGCCTAGATTACATGGCTCATTAGTCTCTTTGGGTTTTTTCTCGTTCTTTGGAGGTTTGCTTTGTGATTTAGGGAACTGAATGTGCTTGTATTGAGTAGAATTTGTTTGTCATCATTTCTCAAAGTTTGTTTAGTGCATTTTGCCAATCAACATAAAAGAAAAGATCTTTTTTGCTTTGTATTAGTTAATGAGAATTAGAGCTTTTCATTGTGATTAGTGATTAGTGATCTTGAAGAAAAGTTTGTTAATTTTCCATTAGCTGCATTAGAGAGGTTCTTTGTTGTTTTGTGATCATTTCGTTTGCATGAAAGCTCTCAAACCCTCTCGTAACTAGCATTCATTGAATGAAATGACATATTTTGGCATATAGTTTGCATTTAGGGAATTTTTGAGATATTACATACGGTAAGGCCTGAAAACTGAAACCTAATACAGGATCAACTTTAAAACGAACTGAATAAATCTAACAATGCATTGGAAAATAACACACTTTTTAGAAGTCTAGGCTAGAGATGTGCTCTGGCGTCGTTAAACCTAGTCACTTTTGTTTCCACTCAAGGTTGGGTGATTCCTCCTTTTGTGACTCAATAGTGGTCTAGTACGAACTTGTGCTCCCACGTACCGTCGAGTATATGGGGAGACCCCACTAGGTTATCATCCTTTATCCATAGGAATCCGTGTCTACTGCCTTACGACCCGTAATGCACCGAACACAGCATTCGGGAAGATTGACTACCGTACAGAAAGTCCTTGGTTTTCATACGATTGCCAAGGTGTATATGCAGTTTTATGGATTGACCCCGTAAACCTTTTGCCAGTTTTCTAGAGTAGTCACTTTTTGATCTTTTCGACGCACCTAAAAGAAAAGGCTCACCTGAGCACATTGTCACTTCGGGCTCACTAAAACATTTGAAGGCGACTAGAGTCACCTTTTTGTCCTTTTCTACGACTCTTAAAGAAAGGAAGGTCAAGTTATGTCCTTGTGTCCCTAAAATTTATTCGGACACGTTCACAACTAACCCTTAGATCTTGTTTGTGTTAGTTTGAGTAGGGTCTTTTCTCGTTAGTTTGTCTAGGATTTTTTGAATCGAATCATCCTAGCAGAATCATCGATCCCATATCCCATCCCTAGTGACCAAGGGTCTCCTTCTTCTGCTGCTCCTGAGACACCGGTTTTTAGTGACACTTTCCCTGTTATTCTGAGTGTCCAACCGTTGAACTCTCGTGCTCCAGAAGACGATTTTGACGATCTACATTGGAACCCTATTTTGGAGCCTTCCGAAGAGGATACTCCTTTTACTCCTACTGGTGTTTCGGTCCCAATGTCTTCCTCTGGCATGGATGACACATCTCCTATCGCGAGTGAGACACTCGTTGTGACGAGTGTCGAAACTCCTGTCTCAGCTGTAACCCCACCCTTCATTGTCACCCCTCTCGGTGTCACGTTGCCCTTATGCTATAGGGCTTTGAGGGATGTTATGGGTTCTAGGAACTCCTCCTCAGGTACCATGTTGGATCACAACATCACTCGCACTACGGGATCTTTTATTCCACAAGTTCACAATACAGTTGTCACTTCAGTCCCGACTGTTCCGACTGTTTGTGTAGCATCTTCAACACTGGTTGTTAATGTCGTTATGGCATCTTCGATTGTAACTACTGTTGCTGGTCCGTCCCACGGTTCAGTAAATAGTGGCTAGTCGGTACCTACATCCGGAGTTGTCAATCTTGCACTTAGTGCCCCACCTTCTTCTGGTTCCATTCCAGCAGGGGAGGCATATAACCAGTATTTGCATGCCATCCAAATTCCAGGCGCGCAAGGTCCAAATCATTATTATGACCCCGTAGGGCATCATCTGTATATTTGATCCTTGCCATCTCAGCCTGCGGTTGAGGTCTCTGTCCTGTTAAGTGTTTCTTGGGGTACCACTCGTTATGGTGGTGGCCAAACACCCCTTTCGGATCAAGGAACGTCTTATCAAGGACCATCTTATCAAGTTCAGCCGTCTTACACACAGCCTTCTTATGGGCAGCAGTATTACGGGAAATCTTATCTAGGGCAGCTTGGAGGCCCACAAGGACAACCCTTTTAGGGACAACCTTCGGCCTACGGTGGTCCATCTTTCACTTATCTTGGGCAACCCTCTGGAAATCAAGGACAACCTTATATGCAACAAGGACAACCTGGAGTCCAGTAGGGATACCCTTCCGGTCAACCCTATGGGAATCTAGGACAACCTTATATGCAACAAGGACAACCTGGGATCCAGCAAGGGTACCCTTTTGGGCAGGGTGGTCAGCCTTACGTACAGCAAGGCCAACTCACTGCCCAGTCTGGTCAATGATCTGGACAAGTTGGTCAACCCCAAGGTCCACCAACCGTCCAGTCCGCTCAACCATCTGTTCCGCAAGGACAACCATCAGTTGTACAAGGACAAACTAACACCCAGCAAGCGCAACCTTCTGGGGAAGTGGGTCCATCCCAAGCTCAACCAGGGCAACCTTTCGGCCAAGTGGCCCAATATCCATCCTCTCAAGGACATCTTTCTGGGCCTGCTCAACCGGGCATGCAAATGGTGATTGCTTCTCAAGCTCAACCTGGTTTTCAGCCCCAAGCTGGGCCCTAGACCCAAGCTGGTCTTCAAATGCAAGGTGGGTTTCAATCTCAACCTTCTTATCAGGCGCAGCCTGGTCCCTAGGCTCAGTATGGAACCCAACAACCTTATGGTTACCAACAACCCCAGGGGCAAGATTAGTTTACCCCGTACCAAAATTATCAACAAATGCAGGTCGCTCCTTATCAGAATTACCAGCAACAGTATGTTGCTCCTGCAGACCAAGTTGGTAATAAATGGGGTGCTGGGGGGAAAATCCAGGGTCAACCATCCGGTTATGGCTATAACCCCTATGGACAGAATCCCTACGGGAAGAACCCTTATGGGCCAGGTCCGTCCAGACAAAACCAATGGGGGCAACCAGCAACTGGTTGGAACTCTGGTGCTAACTCTTATCCGCGGCCCCAGATGTCCTTCAATCCTCAGTTACCCTTCCTAGCAACATTGGAACTGTCGGATGTGTCCAAATTGACTAATGATCCTATCCTTCATAATTCATTCTGGCCACCAGTTCCAACCAAGATTTTCGACAATTGTCCCAATTCGATGGCAAACCTAGAGAAGAACCTTAAGCCCACGTTATGACTTATCACCTTTGGTGTTCATCAAATTCGTGGCTTGACAATTCATTCTGGCTCCGCCTTTTCCAAAGGACTCTCACTGGCTCTGCTGCTAAGTGGTACATTGAGTTCACTCGCGGATCCTTTCAAGATTTTAACTCATTGGCAATGGCATTTCTAACTCATTTTCAGTTTCCCATTCGGTATGAGACGAGAATGCATCTCCTCACGTCTCTTAAATAGGACACTGCCACGCACATATCCGATCATATACATGAATGGAGACGACGTCGTCGTTTGATCAAGTTCTGTATTCCTAATCAGCTCTTGACCAATTGGTTTACAACCTCCTTTGTTCCTGCGATCGCCCGAGACATTGCTATGGGAGCTTGTGTAACTGAAGAGCAGGTTATTGCGCATGCTCAGTACCTCGACTTGGTTTATTCCTAGTCAGGTACCCTATATGATTACTTGCCTAACGCCCTGAGACCCAGAACATCCAAAGCTCCGCAAAAGCCATCTGTTGACAGTGTTATTGGCTCTGTAAATCCGTCTTCGAAGAAATCTTCCGCGAACCTTGGGAAGAAAAAATCGAATGCTTCAAACAAGAATACTTCTCAGGGTGTCTCTAATTCTAGAAATACTTCCGAGGTAAATGCCGTCCAATCCACCACGACGGATAAAGCCTCGAAAGGAAAGAAGAAGGGGAAAGAAAAAAATAAATTTGATCAACCCAAATAGGACTCCCCTAAACCTCCACTCGAGGAAGGAGCCAAATGTAAACCGAAGTATCCTTGTCTTATCTGTGACGAGGATCACTATACCAAAGACTGCCCAAGGCGGTCCGAAGTTAGTCATTTATTAAAAGGTGCTCCTGGGACTCCTACAGTGCTGAAAGAACCTTTCCCTTCACAACAAACGTAAATGGTGGCTGACCCATCCTCGTCTTCTTCTCCCTTTGGTTCCCAAGTGTTCATGGCTAGAACAATTCCCGTTCACATTACGACTCAAGCAAAGGAATATCCATCACCTGCTCGGAAGGAGCCTGAGGCCCCCTCAAGCGCTCCTCCATCCAGTTCTGGTCCGCTCCATATCAATAGACCTAGCATTGAGACGTCTATTCGACCCCCTCCTAAAGGTGTACTCCGGAGATCTTCTTACAACCCTAATGCTCGTGTTGCCCAACACTACAACATTGTTGAGGACTTAGCTTAGGCTCTGTCAGCTATGTCCACTCTAGAACTTCTCCAGAGCTGCCCCCCCCGGAGGAAGTCCTTGCTATCGGCCATCGGTGGCATCGACCTGGCCGACTCGGATTTGATCACTTTTGATCTCTAGAGCCATGTACTGAGACTGCCTCACCAGATTTCCTTCCTCATCCAGGTCATCATCAATTCTAAAATGATTCATCGTACGGTTATTGATGAAGGTGCCTCAACTTGCATTATGTCTGTTGCTTGTTGGAAGGCTATTAGGTCTCCGACTTTGAGTAAGTCTCCTACAACACTGGAAGCCTTTGACGGGAGAGAATCTCACCCGTACGGTATCCTCCAACGCTTACCTATTACATTGGAAGGGAAGACCGTTCAAGTGGAAGTTGAAGTTGTCGATGCTAATATTACTTACAACCTCCTTTTGGGTCGGAGCTGGACATATGCCATGCGCGTCGTGGCTTCATCCCTCTTTTGTGTCATTCATTTCCCTCATTAAGGGAAAATTGTCACGGTAGACCAACTCTCCTTCTTCGCTTCCTCTTCCGAAGGTAACGTGCCTTTTGTGGAGCATACCTCCATTCCCTTAGAGAGTGTGGGAGATGGGCTCTTTAAAGATCCCACCCTCATGGGTGTCTTTTCACTCCCACCTCCGAACCTCGCCTCTATCAATATGATTTTGGTTCGTTCTGACCCTTGGGTCCTT
>APFE031688191.1:0-31739 GCA_000404065.3 Pinus taeda | reverse complement strand
GGCGCAGTGCAGAGACGCCACAGAGGTGCCACAGAAGGCGCAGTGCGGAGGCGCCACAGAAGGCGCAGTGCGGAGGCACCACAAAAGGTGCAGTGCGAAGGAGCCACAGAAGGCACAATGCGGAGATGCCACAGAGGCGCCACAAAAGGCGCAGTGCGGAGATGCCACAAAGGCACCACAGAAGGCGCAGTGTGGAGACGCCACAGAGGCGCCACAGTAGGCACAGTGCGGAGGCGCCACAGAAGGCGCAGTGCGAAGGCGCCACAGAAGGTGCAGCTGCGGAGGTGCGCGGCGCCACAGAAGGTGAAGTGCATAGCGACGCATGCCAGAGAAAAGGAAATTGCGTATCTGTCTTAAGATTTTTTGTTGACTGATTTTTTTGTTGATAAGGTGTTCTGGGTTTAGTTTACTGTTATTGTGGATCTGGTTATCTGGGTGACTTACTGGTACTTGATGATCATTTGATGTTTATGGATCCAGTTTGAAAATTTATGAAAAGTGGTCCTTGAAAGAAAAGAAGTAGGGGGTTGTAGCTCCCTTCCAGGAGAGACTGGAAAACGAGAGAGAGTTGTAGCTCTCTGCAGGTTGCAGCCTGCGTACTGGTAAAGGACTGCACCAGTACAAGACCATTGTAAAAGGAGTTTCTAATTTGAAAGAAGATAGAGACATATTGCAGCAGGTGGTTTTCACCCACATTGGGTTTCCACCTTATATCTGGTGTTCTTTGATGTGACTGTCTGTTTTTCTTGTTCATGCTCATTATTTTATGGTACTGATATGAAAAAATAATTCAAAGTGTAAATAAGGAAGATTTGTTAAAAGAACTAGATAATACTAATTCACCCCCCCCCCTCTCAGTATTATTTTCAACAAAGAAAACAATTTAATATGGAGTTCACCCAAAACTCCTGGGCTACATCTCCTTGAGCTCTAGTCAACTCAAGTAGGCTCTCTGGGATTATGGTGTAAGTTATTTTTACAAGCTCTTGGCTCAACTCCACTATTTTACATAGAAACAATTGGTTTAGAGACCATTTTATCCCTAGCTTTGAAGCTCTAGACTTTTTGGCTCTAGCTCTAGCTGTTGGCTCTGGATCTGGCTCTCACTTTGGTTCTTACTCTTGGCTTTGGTTCATGGCTCTAACTCTTGGCTCTGGCTCTGGCTCTTCGTCTCTAGCTTATGGGCTTTGGCTTTGGCGTTTTGCAACCTTTAGCTCTCTGGCTTTTCACTTGATCTCGAAGTGACCCCAAAGGCTCCCTCGGCTACTCTGCACAGTAGCTTTTCACTCTCTCTGTTCTCTCAGCTCTGAAATTTCTTTCAACATTAAGCTTGCTCTCAATTGAGCTCTCTAGGCTCCTTTGAGGCATTTTCTTAGCTTTTTGGCTTCCCCAGCCTTTTCCCTGCATTCAATCATTCCCCTGTGGCTCTGTGGCTTCTCTGTGTTATCTGTTCGATTGGCCATCTGGCTCTGCGACTCTGTGGCTTTAAAACACCTCATTGTTTGCCAAAATGCCTGCTTGTAGCTTGGAATGATGATTAGGAGCTATTACAGGAGGAATCGTGGCTGTTTCTCTGGCAAAAACCCTAAATTTGGGAAAATCCCATTACACAGAGAATTTCTGAAAAATACACTATCGGGCGTGATTTCCAGACCTAAAAATCCATTAAATCGCCCCTATAACCCTACCGGGTCCTCCATTAGGTGTAATATCGCATCTCTTAAGCATATGGGCTAAATTCCAAATATACGGGAAATACATTGAAAAATCAAATTCCCAGATTTTAGAAATTGTAGAATCTGCCCTAGATTCCTTTCGGATTTGTCTTTGGGCACTATAGTTCTTTCCACCATCGACCTGTGGGATTTCTGATCCAATGGTCATCATGCATTTCGGATGGTTTAGGAGCACAGAGGTTACCCGCCCAAAAAGGCGGTTTTCCTCTCTCCTCCACTAGCCATGCATCGTTCACTATATGGTATCGGGCGGAGCCAGCGTAAAACCACTTTCCGCCTAAGGCTTGCCCAAAATCCCACCTACAGAAATCAAATTTTGTTAATCATGCCTTTATTTCCCCTTCGGTTCTGGTTTTATTGCTTTCAGGCGTTTTCCTTTGTATTTCATTTACATAACGAAAATGTGAAAATACATAGAAAAATTTCGTTTTACGGAACTCAGTATATTTTAAATTTGGTTCATAATTCCATCAGGTCTGGCCATCATCAATTCTTGGGAGTGGATAATGATTCTTTACCGTGATTTTGTTCAGTGCACGAAAATCCACACACATGCGCCAAGTCCTGTGCTTCTTTAGCACCAAAACAATAGGTGAACCACATGGCGAAGTAGATTGTTTGGAAGTGGAACATCCTGCTCCAACTGTATCTCATGCTGAATTCCCCTCTTGGGAGGTAACCCTTTTGGTTCCTGAAACATCTCAGCATGCTTGCTTACCACATCAAACAAATCAAATTTTAATTTGTCATCACAACCTTCAAAAGATTCATAATCAATATCATTTTTTTTTATCACGAGAAACAAAATTTTTACTTGCATTTACTAGTCTCTTCATCTGCCCTGCATTAACCAAATAAATGTTTAACTTTTTGCGATGGGATCTCACAATATACTCTATTCCATCCTCGAGAAATAGTTATTTGTTCTCATGGCGATAAAATATTGCTTTCCTATCATACAAATAAGGACTTCCCAAAATGATTCTTGAGATGTCTAGTGGAACTACATCTAACTCAACTTCATTAATGAATTTTTCAGTAATGGCAAACTTGAATAAGCATTTCCTTGTAACCTGTAAATTTGCATTATTGACTATCCAACCAAGGGATATGGATTGTGATGAGGTACAATTTCAAGATTAATCTTTTTGACCTAGTCTTCTGAAATTAAGTTTGATTGTGACCCACTATCAAATAATGCATTAATCTTTGTATGATTTGAAATTACCCTTACATTGAACAACTCTATTATTGATTATTCATTTGGAGTGTTGTTATGACTATGTGAGGAACTAGTGCTTGCAACAACTTCTTTTCTTTTTGTAACCATGGCTGAAATCTTGGTCTCATCACCAGAATCTGATCCAATATCATATTGTGTGGTAGCAGTAGTCTTTTGTTTTCCCTTATTGTTTGGTTTCTTAGGCCTTAGTTTGGGATGTAATTTCCAACAATGGGTTTCATCATGCCCAGATTTGGAACAACGTTGGCATATAGTTTTCTCCCCTTCTTTCTTCACACTTGCATTCTTCTTTCCCTTCTGTTTTCCACCCTTCTCTTCTCCTTACCCTTGAATGGCTTCTTCTTACTGCCCTCTTCCTGAATGTTATTTCCTCTTGGTTCAAGGTGTGTGGCTTGCACACATACCTCATCCAAATTTCTTGGATTGAACATGAGTATAGTATGTTTTAAGTAGGAATGTAAACCCCTAATATATTTCAACAGTGTATCTTGGGAATTCAAATTTACTCCTAACAACAAAGCCCTCTTCCTAAACTCTTGGCTATAGTCTTGAACTGTTTGGCCCTTGAGCTGCCTAAAGTTTTACCAACTCATAATGGCTTTTTGCACATAGGCTAAAGGATAAAACTATCCTTTAATTGCAAAAACAAATTCAACCCAAGAAATGTATATCTTACCATAAATTCACATTTCCTCTTGAGTCTTTGCTTCCCACCAGACTAATGCTGCTCCTTCTAGCCTCAATGAAGCCAACTGGATCTTTATGTGATCTTCTTAAAGGTTATGAATTCCGCAATAAACCTCCAATTGTCGAATCCAATTGTCTAACTTTTTTTCATTCACCTCAACATTGTACACGAGAAGTTCAAACTTAATGTCCAATTTGAGTAAGGGAGTTTTTTCCTTTGGGGTTTTTGAATGAGTATGAACAATTTTTGTGGTGGAAGTGCAAGATGATGTTGTTTGAGACGTTGAGGATGATGAAGATGAAGATGGTGGAGATGGAGGAGGCTTTTATCCATTACCCTTTGAATCCTTCTTTTCATGTTTTTTATCTCCAAATATTCCCTCTCCATGAGGAGGCTTAGAACTCCCTCCAACCATTCTAGTATTCCTCTCTTTATAGAGGAGTCTAACCATGTCAATAAAGTCATATAATGCTTTCTTGAATGCTTCCTCTTTTGAAATACCTCCAGTCTCTCTTTCTCTAGACATGTGTTGACCTAGGTTGTCATTCATGTTAATATGACAATATTCTAGATACTAGAGGATGACATGAAGCGAAGGGGAAGCTGAGCAGATCCATGAAGAGACAGGAGCAAGGCCATCAGGATAGTGAAGCTATAAGCAAGAGGAGTTACCAAAGGAGGTCTTTGAAAGACACTGCCAAGCCAGAGGAGCCACATTGGAGCAAGAGGATCCATATCGAAGGAGAATTGCATGTAATACATGCCCAAGAAGAACTAAGAGGAGCTACAGGAGGAGCCATATATATATATACCAAAACAAAGTTATCAGAGCTACAGGAGCAAACAAAGCATATATATATGGCATATATGTGCCAAAGAAGAACAGAGCAAATAGAGCCATCAGAGAGCATATCAGAGCGCAGACATATATATGCATGCATTTACACTATCAGAGGCGCAAACCCTTGTATATATGTGCATTTACACTATCGGAGGCACAAACTTATATATATATATATGGGTCATATACACTATTGGCCTTATAAACCCATATTAACACTATCAGGAGATATCAAAGGAGCAAAGGATGCGTTTAACACTATCGAAGGCCAAAACCTAGATATATATGTATTTAGCACTATCGGTGGTCAAAACGATACATATATGCAATACATTATTGGAGCGGAAAGGAAGAATTTATATATGTGTGTGCGAAATACACTATCGGAGTGGGCATATACATAAATATCGATGATAGTGGAAATCGGCGGTTTGGCTATGTGCCATCACCCCAAACCCCCGATTACGATACATATATGCGGACCCAATGACATATATGTCCGTGTATATAAATAGATTTAGTATGGATAGTATTTCATATATATATATGGTTATGTATGCCGGCCTTATGCAATTGCAACACACACACACACACACACACACATATATTATATAACAGACCTGCTGCACAAACACACACACACACACACACACACATATATTATATAACAGACCTGCTGCACAATTATGAAATGTTGTATTATATGTTGCGTCCACCTATCGGACCTTGCAAAGCACCGATTGTGATAAAACATGTGGACTCATTTAAACATTGTGACATGGCTTAATATAATATCGCGTCCAATGGAGGATCGACAGTCAGCCATCGATGATGCTATGGTCTTGATGTATAAAGGACCCCCGGAAGTCTTGAGCGCCAATTGTGATTATACTGTGGACCTGATACAATATAGATGTGGGTGTATTGATTCTTGAAGTCTGCCCTTTAGCCTTTTTGCCTATTTTTACTCATAATTCCTGTGTAATTGAATATTTGGCTTGCACGCGGTTTGAAGGCAAAAATGCACTATAAAATGCACCCGATAGTTGAGGAGGCCTAAATGATAGTTCAATAGGCTAAATCATGGTGATTGCGATTGTGATTGGGACGTGGCACATCTGTTAAACAAAATTGTCTATGTGTATGCCTATTATTATTGGAAAAATGGGGCTCTGTTACAGTTTGAAGAGGTAGCAATTTTGCTCTGTGGGTTTGCTCTTCTCTCATGAATGAACGTGTCCTGTAAGCATGAGGAGACAAAGGAAGCTATAGTGACTGAGAATCAAGGAAGCCGAAGGGCAAGCTAGTGTAGAGGGAGCTGAAGCAAATGTTGAGGAAGCCAAAGAGCCAATGAAAAGAGGAAACCAAGAGTCAGAGGAATCAGGAGTGTATACAACAACAAAAACAGAGAATAAGGGGTGTTAAGTGGAGTAGTTGTATTGTTGAAACAATTGGAATAAATAGAGGTCGTAGTAGAGGGTCCAACAGAACAGAAAAAGGGCTGAAGGACCAATAGGATAGGATACAGTTGAAGAGAAGAAGTACCTAGTAGAGAAATAGCATGTTGAAGCATTCACTATGACAATAAGAACATATGCTTGAACATAAAGCTGGTTCTTATGCAAAGCTTAGTGCAGCTGACAGTGGATTCACTAATGCTGTATGGAGACATTATCTGAGGTCATGAAGGCTATTGGAGACTTTGTGTGGGCAGTATAAAGAGTTGTAAAGACTCCTTCATGAGAAGACTGGTTGTCATTGATGTTGTAGCATGGAGACTACAGTGAAGCTGTAAACAAATAGAACTTAGTAATGAAGAGTTCTGAGAGCAGAACATTACTATCAAGCATGCCTTGACAAGATTAGGTCAGAACCCTTTGGGTTGGTGCCTCATAAGCAAGAAGGATTAGAGTCCTTGGGGCTGGTTCCTTAGAAGTAAGAAGGATTGGAGTCCTTGGGGTTGATGCCTCAGAAGTAGGAAGGATAGGTGTCTTTGAGGCTGGTGTATCAGGAACTGGAAAGAATTGGAGTCCTTGGGGCTAGTGCCTCAGAAGTAAGAAGGATTGGAGTCCTTGGGGTTGATGCCTCAGAAGTAGGAAGGATAGGTGTCTTTGGGACTGGTGTCTTAGGAACTAGAAAGGATTGAAGTCCTTGGGAGTTGGTGCTCCTAACTCCAAGATTTGTGCCTTGGTGAAATAATGTTGGAGCTCTAGAGGTTGGAGCCTTACAAAAGTCCAAGTTGGTTCTTGGAAACTAATTGTAACCATCTATATACTGTATCTATTTTACTGCAAATACTATATTAATAAAATCATTTATTCTTGTTGTTCATCTTGTGTTCTGAATATATATGTTTTAACTGGTAAAACAATAGTCAGAAAAAGAAATACTGGTTCACCCCCCCCTCGTTATTTCCAAAAATTGGTATTAGAGCCAGTACATTCATTCAAAGCTTAACAAATTGAAGGGTTACCTTTAGAACACAAATGGTGAAGTCAAGGAAGAAAGTCTCCAATCCTCCTAAGGATGTGTCTCCCTCTACTACTAAAATAGAAGACAATCAATTTGAGGAGGCTCTAAGGCTCAATGGGAAATTTAGTATATGGGAAGCAAGAATGAGGAATTTCCTATAGACTCAAGGCATTGAAATATGGAAATCAGTGATTGTTGATAGCAGAATAGATGAAGAATCCAAGGAGTAAAATGGAAAAGAAATGAAGGCAATCTTGAATGGGCTACCTAATTCTGTAAAGAAAAACCTATGAAAATATTCATCAGCAAAGGGTATATGGGACAAACTTCATGACCTTCACTCAAAAGGAGCATTGACCATGACCATCAGTCAAGAAGATGATGGAAATCTAGAAGGAAATCCATAACCCATTATAGAAGCTGAAAATGAGGATGATGACATCAAGGCTAAAGTAGACCTAGAAGAAGAAGAGAATGAAAAAGACTTTGTATAAGATCTCCTCGCTCAACTTATGGTTGCCATGGAAGAGATTAACAATTTGAAGAAATAAAATAAGGAACTTAAGAAGACAACACTAGCTAGTGACAAAGATCAAACAAGGAATAAATTTGATCTCATCAAGCTTCAAGTGCAAGAAAGGGATGAAGAGCTTGCCAAGCTTAAGAAGGAATTTCATCAAAGCAAAAGAAAGCATCATAAAGAAGTCATATGCATGACAAATCAGTTGAATAAAGCAAAGAATGAAGAAATCTTCAAAATGAAGTCAAATATCATCTCCCTTAAAATAGAAGTAGATGAAGCTACTTGTATCAAGGAAGAAAATGAGAAACAACTTGCTAAGAAGAATAATGAGTGTTAAATATTGGAAGATGATATTTTCTTCCTCAGAACAAAGGTTGAAGGGATGAGAAAAATTTTGAAGAGCTCTCAAGCCTTGGATGACATGCTCAGCTATCTCAGATGTCCATTTGATAAATTAGGTCTCGAGTATGCAAGTGAATCCTCAAACAAGAATGGAAATGCTTTAAACAAAAGGGATGTGAAGAAGCCAGAAAGAAATGGTGATGCTCCCAGTTCCAACAAAGGCAAGGAGAAAAATCAAGGCTATAATAGAAAAAATATTGCTTCAAGAAGGAATTTAGATGATGTCAAAAATGTGAGAGGCAATGGTTATCATCAATGGATCTCAAGGCATAAAGGCTTCAGAAGTACATCAAGGAAATCTCCATCTCCCAGGTACCAAAGTTCATTTTTTGGTTATTGTTATTCTTGTACAAAATTTTGTCACATGTCAAAAGACTGTAAATCATGTCATAAAGATAGATGTTATGGTGCCCAACCATCTTGAGATAGATATTATAGTCCCCAACAATCTCCAAGAAACAATTTTGGAGGAAGAAATCATGAATTCGTATTCATGAGCAATGTAGAATGCTTCAAGTGTCATAACATTGGTCATATGGCACGTGACTGTAACTTAACTTGGGCTCTTATACAAGCTAGAACCATGCAAAAGAAGAAAGTTACACAAGTATGGTTAAGAAAGCAAATACAATCTGAAAGTCCCTTGAGCTCTCTAGCCAACAAAATATGTCATTGGCATGAATTTTGACAATCTAAGCATTTGATGGGAAGAGTTTGCCAAAAGAAATGATGCATACAATTAGGGGGAGCCTGTGATCCTTGATCATTATTGTAGAAGCTATTAGTGAAAGGGTGCTTATGAAATCCTTGTTGAGCTATATTAATAGTCATTCTCTTGATAAAGATAATTTCTTAGGGGTACTCCATTGAAGAATATGATCCTATAACCATCCCTTGGACTACTGTTAAATATGCTTTCCACTTAATCACTTAGTAGTATTTGGAGCAATAGAGAAAGTCATCCAATGCTAGAGAAATAGGGCAAATAATTGTGGTGCTAATATTACAGATGCTAAATGTCTTGACTCAGGGATTTGATGTGAGAACATAAATTATGGACACTAATAGAGGTAATCTTCAAACAAAAAGATGCAAATTAGCATAATGATTATAAAAGACAGTCACAGATTGGATATCTAAATCTTCTAGGGAAATAACTTGCTAAGATATGTACAAGAACACAAGGAAAGATGGTTCATAGAAAGGAGACTATTGTGCAGTCAAATATAACTGTTGCTAAGACTGGTCACTGAGAAAATATAGCAGTGGTAAGGTACAACCTCTTACCACTTCATCCAAATGCAGTGATGTTGAGTACTAGATGGCAGTCACTCAAGGAGAAGCATAGTGACACAAAGGAACTCAGATATGAAGAAAGACAATCTCAGTGGAAGTCTCTCTTGATTCAGACTGTGAAGGTCTCTCAATTCTGCCTATGGAGACAACAATATGGATTGAAGCATAAAAACCTGGACTTGGATACTTGGTGTATGGCCATTTTCAATCTGAATGAAAGCATTAAATTAGAGCATCTTCAAGCATTGTTGAAGACATGATAAAGCAGTTCTGAGACATGAAGAGGGAATAATGTGCAAATTGATGATAAAGCATCAATCCTTCTATCTTTAGTAAAAAGAAGAAGAGCACTATGACAGGGGGAGTCACAGACCCATGAAGATCTACCATTCATGAATAACAGAAGCAGTTTGATAGGGGGAGTCCCAGAGCACTCCTTTGCCATTGATGTCAAAGGGGGAGAGAAGAAGAATATTTCCATCAATAAAAAAGGTGGAGATTGTTGACCTAGGGTGTCATTGATGTTAATATGGCAATATTCTAGATACTAGAGGATGACATGAAGCCAAGGGGAAGCCGAGAAGATCCATGAAGAGATAGGAGAAAGACCATCAGGATAGCCAAGCCATAAGCAAGAGGAGTTACCAAAGGATGTCTTTGAAAGACACTGCCATCCAGAGGAGCCACACCCCAAACCCCCCCCCCCCCCCGGCCCCCCCCCCCCCCCCCCCCCCCCCCCCCTTTGGAGCAAGAGGAACGTCAAAGGAGCATTGCTGTAACTGCCCGAAGAAGAACCAAGAGGAGTACTGAGGAGTCCATATATATATATTATATTATAATATATATATTATATATATATTATATATATATATATATATATATATAGATATGCGCCAAAGTGGAGGAATAGGAGCAAATAGATGAAGAAAACAGAGGCCATAGGTAGAGAATATTGAGTGACAAACATATATATGCATGCATTTACACTATCGAAGGGCAGGAACCCTGTATATTATGATCTATTTACACTTATAAGAGGCACAAATTTTATAATATATATATATATATATATATTATATCTAGTATAATATATATATATATATATGTATGTATATACCACTTATTCAGCGTGCATAGGTGTGGCATAAATAACTATTACATACCATTACATATATTATATTATATATATATATATATATTTTATTATATATTATTATACGTTATGTATTACACTATCAGCGGCCATTAGTGTTAATATCATTCATAACATTAAATATTCTATATCTTATATCTATATTATATCTATAATATATATTATTATAATATTTTAATATATATAATAATTATTATATTATATATAGATTTATAACGGACCCGCTATACAATTATGAAACGTTGTATTATATATCACGTGTGCCTATCGGACCTTACAAAACGCTGATTGCGATAAAGCATGTGGACCCGTTTAAAAATTGTAACATGGATTAATATAATATTGTGTCCAGTGGAGGATTGACCATCTACCATCGGCGATGCCATGGTATCGATGCATAAAGGAACCCTGGAAGTATTGAGCGTCGATTGCAATTATATTGCGGACCCGATATAGTATAGATGCGGGTGTATTGATTATTGAAGTCCGCCCTTTAGCCTTTTTGCTTTTTTTTTCTCATAATTCTTGTGTAATTGAATATTTGGCTTGCGCGCAGTTTGAAGGAAAAACTGCACTATAAAACACACCCGATAGTTGAGGAGGCCTGAAAGATAGTTCAGTAGGCTAGATCATGGCGATTACGAGTGCGATTGGGACGTGTCACGTTCGTTAAAGAAAATTGTCTCTGTGTATGCCTATTATCATTGGAAAAATGGAGCTATGTTACAGTTTGAAGAGGCAACAATTTTGCTCTATGTGTTTGGTCCTCTCTCATGAATGAATGTGTCCTATAAGGACGAAGAGACAGAGGAAGCTAAAGCGACCGAGAAGCCAGGAAGACGAAGGGCAAGCCAATGCAGAGGGAGCTGAACCGAGTGTTGAGGAAGCCAAAGAGCCAGTGAAAATAAGAAACCAAGATTCAGAGGAATCATGAGCTTATACAACAACAAAAACAAAGAATAAGGGGTGTTAAGTGGAGTAGTTTTATTGTTGAAATAGTTGGAGAAAACAAAGGATGTAGCAGAGGGAACAACAGAATAGAAAAAGGGCCGAAGGACCAAAAGGATAGGAGACAGTCGAAGGGGAGAAGTAGCCAGTAGAGAAATAGTCACGCTGAAGCATTCACTATGACAATAAGAACATATGCTTGAACAAAAAGTTGGTTCTTATGCAGAGCTTAGTGCAGCTGATAGTGGACTCACTAAATATGTATGGAGATATTATCTGAGTTCATGAAGGCTATTGGAGACTCTGTGTGGGCAGTATAAAGAGTTGTGAAGACTCCTTCATGAGAAGAGTGGTTGTCATTGATGCTGTAGCATGGAGACTACAGTGAAGCTGTTAGCAGAAATAACTTAGTAATGAAGAGTTCTAAGAGCAGAACATTACTATCAAAAATGCCTTGACAAGATTGGGTTGGAACCCTTGGGGTTGGTGCCTTAGAAGCAAGAAGGATTGGAGTCTTTGGGGCTGCTACCTTAGAAGTAAGAAGGATTGGAGTCCTTGGGGTTGATGCCTCAGAAGTTGGAAGGATAGGTGTCTTTCGGATTGGTGTCTCAGGAATTGGAAAGGATTGGCCCCCTTGGGGCTAGTGCCTCAGAAGTAAGAAGGATTGGAGTCCTTGGGGTTGATGCCTCAGATGTAGGAAGGATAAGTGTCTTTGGGACTAGTGTCTCAAGAATTGGAAAGGATTGATGTCCTTGGGAGTTGGTGATCCTAAGTACAAGATTGGTGCCTTGGCGAAATAGAGTTGGAGCTCTAGAGGTTGGAGCCTCACAAAAATCCAAGTTGGTGCTTGGCAACTGATTGCAACCATCTATATATTGTATCTATTTTACTGCAAATATTATATTAACAAAAGCATTTATTCTTGGTGTTCATCTTGTGTTTTGAATATATATGTTTTAACTAGTAAAACAATAGTCGGAAAAAGAAATACTGATTCACCCCCCCTCTCAGTATTTCCAACAACATGATGTCTTTGGATTCAAGCTCAGCTTCTAGTACAGCTTGTACCCCCTTAATCTCAATTGAAGGTAAAACTTGAGGTGTTTCAAGTGCATATGGGATTGGAACTATGGGTGGAGATTGTGGCCTTGTGGCTCTCCTTCTTCTGGGCATTACCTCAGGAGTTGCAACCAATAGTTTTCCTTCTCCTCTCTACAACTTTAACCTTGTAAGCATCACAAATTTGCAACCATTAAAACCCTACTTGCACAAAACTAAAGCAATCAAGCAAATAACCTTTTCTTTGATACCAACTTGATCTGTTTTTGAATGTTAGTTTTGCTTTGCTAATTTCAACTTCAGGTTTAAAAACAAATGCTTGTCAATTGCTTCATGTGCATAGGTTCCCTTATGGTGTTTGTGAATGAAAACAAGTAAATTTTATCACCTTTTATGTTAAATTCATGAGAAAAATAACATGAAAAACAAGTACTAAACAACAACAAGTAAATGTACAACAAACCATCAAATAGAACACTTAACCCAGTGTTTTGATGAAGGAGTTCACCCCTCTTGGGCTACGTCTGCTTGGTCCAGCTTCCATGGCTTGGGCCTCTTTATTAGCTCAGTAATGGAAAAAGTATTGTTTACAATACTCTACTGCTCCTAAAACCTACTTCAATGTTCTAAGAACCTTCAAATCAGCTAGGAACACCTTTTGTTGATCCCAATTTGGTCGAATTTTTCCAAAGTTATGACAGAAACAATTTTCCCTAGTAAACCTCCTCTAAAAATGGAGGAACTCTAGTTAGTCCCGCTAAAAATGGAGTTAGTGCCAAAATTAGTGGACCACCAAATTTTCTCCGAACTAAAATTGAGTTTAATTAAATGTTAAGTGTGATTAATTAACAGATAATTGGGATTAACTCTTAATCCACAGTTAAGTTAATTGTCAGCCTCTGGATGTGGTGGTAGTGGTCACAAAAACGTATAAATGCTAACAGTTATGGTTTGAGTTGCAGTTTGTGGTTTACCATTAACTCTAGCCACCTGCCGGATGGAGTGTTCACATGGGAGGGGTTGTCCCGCGGCCTGGCTCGCTCCTAACCCCCAACCACAAATACATTACACAACAAATATAAACAAAGACTATGGTCTTGTACGAACCACCAAGGTGGCACGACGATAAGGCTTGGATTTTGTTGGGGTGAGGTCGTGGGTTCTACCTCACCAACCTACCCATTATTTGTCACACTGCACACTGATAGCTGACCTTTGGAGAGGGACACGTGGCGGCCTCTGAGATTTCTACTTGTCCCCTCCTCATTGGTCCACCATAAACCAATAAAACATGCCAAGTCACCACACCTGCAAACCAACCATAGGATGCCACTTGTCAAACTCTGGTTGAGTGTTGACTGACCTTTGACCCTACCTAGTCACCTGCCACGTCAACAATACGGACTGTTGACTGTGTAGTGAGTGTACATTTTTTCTTCAAAAATTCCTTTATTTGGAAAAGTGGACAAAATGTGATATCTTCCTCATACGAACTCGGTTTTGATTGAAATGGGTTGCGTTGGGATCATTTCGCTGAGACATACATGATCGTTCAGGTTTTGAATGATTATGAGAAATTTGATTTTTGAGCTAAATACTGAGCACCTGATCACATTCCACAAAGAACAAAGGTCCAATCCGAGGAATGAAGGAAGGAAAACACCAAGGAAGAATAGTAACTCAAGTCAAGGCTATTCTAATAGGTACCAAATAATCTTTCTTGGTTATTGTTTTTATTGTAAAAACTTTGGTCATCAAGCCAAGCATTGCAAGGCTTGTAAGGACAATGCTTCAAGAAATAAGAATCGACAAGGAAATCCACTTGGCCTCAAAGAGCAAGGACAAATAAATACTTACAACTATAGTTATCCTTTGGCTAAGTATGATCCAATTTTCTCATCATGTAATTCTAGAATTTCCTGCAAATTCTCTACAAATCTACCTTTGAGATCTATGTAGAAAATTTGACTGTATATTAACTCGATAATGAAATATACCAAAGAAAAATACTATAATCTACTTCTACTATCAAACTTGTGAAATCTTAAATATCGATATGAATCAGAGATGAACACATATAACCATAAGAAGAAGAATCAATAATCTGTTAGTTTTTAGATTAAGATATGTTTTTGTTTTCCAAGGAAAAACAAATCTTTATATTTCATATTTCTAGTTAGAAAGCAAAGTATACATTGGCTAAGCCTCCGGGCTTTCAGTGATCCAGACTCTAACAACCATTGCCCCTTCAAAAGATTACAAAAGTACCAAAAGGACAGGCATACAACAACCTTCTGTATCAAGAACCCCTCACCATAAAAAAATTGTTACAGTTTTTGAACCCCTCACCAAGCATTAATTTTCACATCTACTGTGATACTCACTATTAATTTTGATTGGACCTACCACCTAACACCTTATTACCCAAGTAGATTACAATCTACTGAATAAATGCATGACTTATTTCTTAATACAATTAGCAGAAACAAAAATTAAAAGGGGAAGAGGATCTTAGTGACTGATTAATTGATGACTTTTAGATGACTCATGATATACATTTATTATATTTTTTGTTGATATTTTGACTCTTGAGAGTTGAGACTCAGACATGACTCAAAATTCAAGAGTTGATTCACTATTTTGATATGTGATGTAGCACTAGACTTCATATACATATTATATATTAGCTTACTTTACATGTTTATGTGGAAATGCATTTATTTGATGTTGTGGATACTCTAGATGTTAAAAAAAATAAAAAAAATGAATAATTTTTTGTTTTTTTAATTTTGCCGACTTTTTAAAAAAAGTCCCAACTTTGACGAGTTTTTCAACTTTTGGACCCTTGCAGAATTAATCCCGAATTCGACTTTTTCCACATTGCATGAAACACAAAAAATACTTAGGGGAAAGCCTTAGCTAAAAACCCCACTATCTGCATTATCATACAAGGTGGAAATACATCAGGATTACACAAATCTTTAGCTCTCACAACTGGCTAGCTCTTAGTACAATCCTCTTGGATGCTCACAGGCAAACAAGGCTTCTCACAAACCTTCTCCTCTGCCATCCAAGCCTCCTATTTCCTTGTGTAGTTTTCCCTGGGTGCTTCAGCTGTAACCTTGAGTGACACTGGTCTCACTCACTACTCTCATTCACTGTAAAACCGCGCAATCCTCAAGGAACCTTTGCCTTGATTGCATGGATGAGTTTCCTTTATAGGAAAATTCCTCTAACTGATAGTACACTGTCCCTGTCTTTAATCTCAACTGGGTCTTTCTCTGAATAGACATGCATGAGTTATTTATGAGAGAATCTTCCATTATCTGGAGTACACTAGTTTCATGCATGGATGCATTGATTAACTGAACTCTCAATTAGTTCCAAAAACTGTTTGGAACTAATCTAACTAGACTTAACTCAGTTAATTGAGCTAACTAATTACAACTCAAATACAACTCATCCTTATCTCCTTAATTAAGGGATAACTTCCTCAATCAAAGGGATAATTGTTGCATGACTTCACAAAGACTTCATGTTTGAATTTCTCCAACTAATTAATCCAAGCTAAATTAATTAATTAATTTTTCAAACAACAGGTGAGACTAAATTCGAATTTTAATTCTCAATTTTAATTCAAGGGCAAATTAAAATTGGAATATATTGAATGCTATTTTTAGCATTTCTTGTTGCTATTTTCAACAGTAATGATTATGATCACAATGAACAAAATTGTCCTTTCAAAAAGGATTATCTACAAAAGGATGAACCTGCTATTGACAAATGTGGGCTAGCCCTATGTTCTCATAGTGAAGAAAATCAATGGTTCGTAGAGAGTGGATGTTCAAGACACATGTCAGGTGACTGAAATAAATTTACCTCCTTAATCAAGAAATATGGAATGTGTCTTTTGGAAGTGGATCTGTGAAGATAACTGGAAAAGGAACTGTTGCTCTCATCAATAGAAAAGGAAAAGCCCAAAATGCATTGTTGATGGAAGGGATCAAACACAATCTTTTGAGTGTAAGCCAACTTTGTGATCAAGGACAAAAGGTTGTCATTATTATGAAAGATTGTGAGATAAGGAGCTCCTCCTCAGGTGAACTTATAGCTAAAGGAATAAGAAAACTAGATAGTGTATACATTTTGAACAAAATTCAAGAAGATAAATGTTATGTAAGTCGAGCAGATGAAAATTGGCTATGGCATAAACGATTGGGACATAGCTTTGATAACTTGCTCAATATCAACAAAACAAATGCAATAAGGGACATTCCAAAAATCATCAAGCCGGATCAAGTTGTCTATGGACCATGTAGACATGGAAAATAAACAAGAATCAGTTTCAAGACTAAGGAGTTCTCTACATCAAAACCTTTGGAAATCATACATGCATATTTATGTGGACCAACCAGCACTGCCTCTCTATGAGGCGAAAGGTACTTTTCTTTATTTGTTGATGAATATAATAGAATGATGTGGGTATACTTTATAAAATTCAAATCTGAAACATTTGAATGTTTCAAGAATCTTAATGCCTTTGTAAAAAATAAAAAATATACAAATATTAAATGTCTTAGAACAGATAGAGGAGGAGAATTTACTTCAAAATAATTTGATGAATTTCGCAAAGTTCATGGAATAAAGAGAGAACTCTCCATTGCTAGAACTCCTAAACAAAATGGATTTGTAGAAATAATGAACCGAACCATCAAGAAATGGCAAGAACAATGTTATTAGTAGCAGATTTACAACCAAATTTTGGAGGGAAGCAGTTGGGACAACAATCTACACCTTGAACCAACCTCAACTAAGACCAAATAATAACAAAACACCATATGAAC
This sequence comes from Pinus taeda, assembly GCA_000404065.3. Classification (NCBI taxonomy): domain Eukaryota; kingdom Viridiplantae; phylum Streptophyta; class Pinopsida; order Pinales; family Pinaceae; genus Pinus; species Pinus taeda. The sequence continues at coordinate 14,534 of APFE031688191.1, read as the reverse complement.
TATGGAAAGTGAGACCTGCTTTAGTGAAATACTTTAGAATATTTGGAAGCAAATGTTTTATAAATATTAGGGATGACTCACCAAGAAATTTCGGTTCTCAGGTTAATGAAGGAATATTCCTTGGATATTCCACAAGGACCAAATCTTACAAATGCTACAATAACTGACTACGAAAGATAGTAGAAAGCACTGATGTTAAAATTGATGAAGCCATTCTAGGAAAATAAACTGAAGTCCTTGAAGAAGTGGAAGAAGAACCAATAAAAGAAAAAAACGATCAAGAAAGTCCAAAAGAACCATCTCAAACTCCTTCAAAGATAAAATTCCTCTGAAAGCATCATCTTGAAGAACAAATTATTGGAAACATAGATGCAGGAATACAAAATCTGAGAAGGAGGACAAGTACACCAGGGAAAGATGATGTTTCTCTTTTATCAATGATAGAACCAGAAAATTTCTCTCAAGAAAGAAAGGATCCTCATTGGGTAGAAGCCATGGAAGAAGAAATGTCTCAAATCAAGAAGGATGCGACCATGGAGCATTGTCCAAGTCCAATGCACTGTGTTCAGAGTACTGAAGCTATCATCGAGAGTAATATTCAAATTCGAGTTGGAGTCTTGCAAAGGGGCTGAAGAGAGAGCAATCCTGCAGTGAATCCGCGGTGCAGTCCTATAGTGAGTTGGAGTTGTTGTCTTGCAAAGATGCCGAGGAAAGAATAGTCCTGCAGTGAATCCGATGTGCAGTATTGTAGTGAGTCGAAGTTGTAGTACTGCAAAGAGGGTGTGGAAAGAACAATCCTGCAGTGAATACGAGGTGCAATCCTATAGTGAGTCTGAGTTGCATCACATAGAGATACAATTAAACAAAGGCACATAAGGCACAATTTTGTTCTTTGAAGCCCGAGGTCTAGAAGTATAACCTTTTCTAAGATATTTAACCCTTTCTTAATCATTGTTTGCAAGATGTGAACCTTGTTCAGTTTTCTAGTGATTGTGTGTGGAAGTACGAGATAAAAATGATGTCAATCATCCTATATTTATAGTGTTTTTACAATGAACAAGTGAAGAGACATGTCTCATAGGTAGGCTGACATGAGAGCCAGTATAGTTCAGCTCATTGTCCAGAATAATATCCTTAACTTAAAAAACTATGTCTCCCAAACTATTTGGAGTTTTAGGCCAAGCAAGAGCTCATTGGAAAGGAAAAATTATGCTCTAAAAGATGGTATAGGTATCGTATTTAGAGACTTCTTCTAAGGTAGTGATTTTTTTTTTTTAATGTGATTGGTCATTAATTAGCGCATAATTGGAGATAGAACATAATGGCTTCATGGAGAGTAAGGCCATTTGGAAATGGTGACTTGAGTAAGGATTCATGGTGAAATTTACTATGAGAGATCAACAATATATATTTGATCAATGAAAATTATTGACCAACACTACCAACTTTAATTATCAATCTGAGGTTCGTACGAACTTAAGAGGTATCAACACTATATGTGCCACATACAATGTGTCCTTATTTCGCTGTCATGATGTAATGGAGTGAATGTAATGAAGTCAAATCCTAAGCTAATTGCATAAATGGAAATGTTACTTTGAAATGAAATTAATCCTAGGCAAGAATAACAATTTGTAATTGAAATCCTAAGAGCATGGATTCAATTAAATAGGCCTAATCTACTTTTTAGAAAGGCATTTCCTAATTGGTGTTTTATTCTTCCACAATCACATATTTAGAACCTAGGGGTTATGATTCAACCCTAAGAGCCAAAAACCAAGTGTTTTGAGCAAACTTGGTCAAGTTTACACGTGCTAGAGGAGCGTTACAGGAAGTTATAATGTTTGCTACAGGAAGTTACAAGTTTGCTACAGGAAGATATAATTCACAGAATGAGAAAGTAAATCAAATCCAAATGGGATGGGAACTATGTATATATATGTGTATATATATGTGTATATATATGTATATATATATGTATGTATATATATATATATTTATATATATTATATATATTATATATATATATATTATATATATTATATATATATATATATATTTATTTATTGAATATGATGTCTTAGGTCTCCATTCCAAGTGGAATCACTTAGAAATACCCCTGTTAACACATACTAAAAACTAACAGAAAATTACTAGTCTAAAATCTAGAAATTCGAGAATTAGTGAGCTACTTAATATATCAAATGACTAACCTAATCAAGTGAAAATGAAATGGGGTAAATTTTGTTATTAAATTGAATTTTTTTATGTTCTAATGGAAGTGGAATAAACTCAAATGAAGCTCATTAACATGTTCTAAAAAATAGTAGAAAATTACTACTATTTGCTACAATGGACTTCCAGAATATTTTAGATTTGTGAATAAGAAAAGTAATCGAAGTAGCTCAATGATTACTATGACCTTCAAAAGTTTTTCTAAGTATGAAATAATGCTTTTCATCTTGAAAAATAAGTCACTTCATGTTAAGGGATAAATTCCCCTAGGGTCTTGGGTCACTACCCTAGCAGAGCGGCGGTTATCTATAAAGAAAAACACACATTCCACACAGCCATGATGCTAATATAAACAAACTATGCGAAGAGGGGTGCAGCTAGGGGTCCTTCGTTTGAGAAGATCCAGCTAGGGTCCAAACCCTCTTGGAGTTCCTTTTAGTCCTTCAACCTGCAAAATAATCAATTCCACAGAGTACAACAGTATATTGGCCAAGCATCATAAAGAAATCATCTTCATAGCATATTGAAAGGTAGTTAGTTATACAATTAAAACAACCATTCATATGTGAATCATAACATTGATATCATAAACATGAAGAAGATCTATATCAGAAAAAAGACAATTGTTTCTTTTATTATAGATAACTAAATTACAGAAAGGAATGATTTCACCTGAGTCTTCCTTCCGCAGGCTCCAAGTGGAACCGCCCTTTGGATTCGTCCAGTCTCAAGCCTTCAACAAACTCCTTCCATGACTTACTCGAAGATATCTCAAGTAGTAGAAAGACATTATAATACAAGGAAACAAGGGGTTCCTGTAATGGGGGAAGTGATGGAAGCACAAGGATCTTCAAACCTGGTCAGGGATAATCTCAGCAAAGTGATCTTTCTCTATCTCTTCTCCTCCCTTAGGCCTTCCCTTTGAAGCCTTTTTATACTTCTCCCAAAGTAGTTTTTTAGTTGGGAATTCGTTGGGAACAGTTGGGCCACGGGCACTAATAGGTAATCAGCAGGTAAAACCCGTGATCTTCGCCCGAAATTAAGGAGATTTATTTTTTTTAAGTGTAAGACATATAGTGGGTTGGGTATACATAGATCCGCATACACATGCGTTTAGCTTAAGGAAATGTCGCGTATAAGGAATAAAACACTATTTTTTAAGTATTTGGACCAGGTCTAGAAGGAGGGGTTGCCCTAGGCCATGAGTGCAGCATCACAAACATCAAGAGTGAGATTTGGAGCTATAACACTTCAACCATTTAACCCAATCCTACAACAAGAAATCATCAATACTAAATGCAATGATAGGAAAAAACAAGAAAAAAAGATGCATGTGAATAAGAAGTGAAAATAAGAAAACTAAATTATACAAAAGGGATCCAAGATTCCTAGGATGGAAAAGCCCAAGGATACTCAAAGTCCTATGAAGAAGACCAAACTTTATAAGCTAAAAATGACATCAATCTTCATTATTTGAATCAATCTAAGTACATCTCTGCTAGAAATGAAAGTGGAGTTGCAAAAATACAAGTTCTCTCCACAAGAAGACTAGTAAAAACCAACCCCTAGAGGAAAATTCGAATTGGTACTTATACAAAATGACAAGGAAGCATTCTCCTTGGAATAATAAAGCTTTCCCCTCCAAAATCCATCAAATAGTGGATATGGTTCCCAACACTAGGAATATACATTAAATGATAGGGAACACATTCCTAGATTTTCTCAATCATTGGAGCTCCAGAATTTGTGCAATAATTTCATAATATCTTGTTGATTTATTATCCAATATTGATCATCCTATAGTAGGGAGAAAGTCTGTAGATTATCTCCTCCTCCAAATCTTCATAATCTACCCAATATTCTCATAATATTATTTAAAGATTAATAATATTAGGCACAACTATGCAATTATATCTAAATCTTCCAAATGGATCTTCGCCCAATATTTTCACAATATTATTTAAAAATAATAATATTAGGTGCAAATATACAATTATATCTAAACCTTCCTAATGGACACATTAAAGCGAAAAAACATTATTAAGTGTAGAAGGAGAGGTTTAATATAGCCTTCAAGTGCTAGATGGGCATTAATCTATCTCTTTATTGACCCATCATACCTCCTACTGAAATTGTTGCTTATCCTCCGAGCAACCTATCCATCCTCCTTGCCTTGTTGTTCTTCGTGTATTCTGACATGTTTCATGATTTATTTGTTGGTCTATTTGATGCTCTTTCTACTGCTCTTCTTGCTACTCTTTTATTTGCATTTTTTTTCTATCTCAGAGTCACAAGGAAGCCTTAATGTAGGTTGAGTGCACTTCTTTCTCTCAGGAGATTCTTCAACTGTAATGAGTTCTATTTTTGAGGGAAACACCTTGCTTTTGGTTCATCTTCTTCGTCACTTGGATCTTGTAAATTTACTGCAAACTCAAGTGCAATGTCATCATCATACCCCCTTACCTTTTCAAAGAACCCCATCTGGTTGCAATTTTAGAAAATGGTAAGCAGTTTAATTGCAGGAGTGAATTTTTGGAATCTTGGTCATGACACATCATACTATCCATCATTTTCTCATTGAATTATGGAATTTTAACATAGAGATATTTCTTCTTATAGAGGCATAAATGATGGTGAATAACTTAAAGCAAAAAAAATGAATGATGTGATTACCAATCTACTAACTTGGATACCTTTTACCCTTGGAGAATTTACCATTATGTAGCCCAAAATTCCTGCTTCTCTTTTCTGTTTATTTGTACCTTTTGGAAATTAATTAATCATTGTTCAAAACCCCAGGATTTTTTTTATTCATTAAGGAGATCCCCTGAAGTATTGCTGGTACTCTTGTAGCACTTATGTTCTTTCCTGTAGCAACTTTGTTACTTCCTTTAGCAACTCTATTTTTCTCCTTTAGCATCTTAGTTTGCACCCTTGCCATTTCCTTGCTCCCCAAGACTTTAGGGCAAAATTTCCCTTCATATAACACTCTTATTGACTTCCTGTTGCATTTTCTCGATCTTCTTGTAGCTTTTGCATGCTTCCTATATCTTCTTGTAGCTTTTTGGAGCCCTCCTGTACCAATTAAAATCTTCCTGTAACAATCCAGAGAGGGGCTGAATATTGATTTTTGAGCTACTGGGATGATGGAGAGTAGTGAGTACATGAGCTGCACACAACCTGAATCCTATAGAAACTAATATTTTCATGCCAAGAGGTGGTGGGTCCGCCTTTTATTTCTTTTATTTTTACTTTTTTTTGGTTGGATTTTTCCATTATTATTGTTATTTTTTCTTCCATTTTTCTTTATTTTTTCATTGCATGCAAAATAAACTCAAAGTGATTTGAGTTAAATGAGATGGCACTCACCTACTCCTTCGCACTCCTTGTCTTCCATCACGACTAAATAATTACATCCCACTTTCTCAAGTCCTCTTCACTTTTGTCTTGTCCTCTCCCTTATGTGCGGGTGTCTTGGTGGAAAAGTGAAGTTAATTGCTAGATAAGGTCAAGGTTGCTCTTTTATTAATATTGGCTATAAAAACATTTTCCTTCATACACTTGTAATGCTTTTCAAGCTAAAATAAGTTCGTAGGACAAGTTTAAAATATTTCATACTGGAGCCTTACCCTTGATGTGTTTTTGTAGGTGATATTGAGGCTGTTGATATGAATGTTGAAGTTTCCTTTGGTGGTACTGAAGCTACTACTAATGATCTTGAAGTTGCATGTGATAATTTGATGGAGGTCCTCTACGTTTTCTTGCTACCACTATTTCTCTACTCTTGATATGATCTTGATGTGAGTGTTGTAGCTGATCATATATTATTTCTAAACAGAGGTAAGATTGTTGTGCATGTTTTCTGAACTCGATTGCACCTTGATTGATGATGTTCCCATGTGTGTGCAGGTGTTTATCTCATGAATGGGATGCATCTACTGATGGAGTGCTTTTCTGAGGGTTATGAGTCCCTTCTTGGGTGTAGACATTTCTTCCTCATGCTTCCTGATGGTGGGGAGAAAAAAATATCATATATTTCTTTTGATTGCACAGGTTACTATAGGAGGAGTTTCTTCCTATAGCAGCCTTTTGATGCTTTCTTATAGTATTTATTTGGGCATGGTGGTGTTGAAGGGAGTGATGAATATCCATGTAAACAAGGTCGGATTCATGAGGAGGTAATGTGCAGAATGGAAAAATGGGGAACAATGTTCTGTGTGTGTGTTTTTTTTAGGTAAGACAAAGTGAACATTTTGAACAAGTTCAGGTGAAATGGAGTGGATGAGTGATTAAAGTGGTGTTGGGGGACCTCTTTCTTTTTTTTTTTTCTCGGAAATACTAACTACTATTATATTAAAATGTACAGTGAAATATTACATTCAAAGAAGCTGGCAGACCAGGGCCAACTTTGGCTCCATGGGTAACAAAGATCGACACATACAGTTGCCTCGCAGGGTGACATTATCAAAAGACCGCGACATTGTCTAAAGACCGACACTGAGAAAATCTAGAGGAGCGTCTGACAACCCACGCAGGGGCTTTTCCAGAACAAGCTTGTAATACATTGCTGCTATAAAACCCGACGACAAAACCATGAACATACAAAAGACAGGCCATGCCTTGACCCGGGTACAAAACTGACGACTTCACTTCTACTAGAACACCTATAGCCGCGTACAGAATGTAGCAAACTGAGGAAAACAGACAAGAAACAAAACATAAACTTGCAATTGACGGGAACCCGACCTGAGAGAATTCGACCTGAGTGTGGGAGGCAACGGCATGGCGACGCCTTCTGGAGCTAATCCTCAGGCTCCTCCTCCTCAATTGTGCACCCCCATTGATCCTCTGGACTTCCCTCCCATACATCGATGGGCTTTTGCTTCGGAGTATGCGATTCTGGTTCACGGGAATGAGAGGGTGGCAGAGGGCACGCTGCTTCTGAAGTGCCTTCCACAGAAGACGTCTGTCCCATTGGACACTTACCCTTACCCTTTCCTGAGCATTCTGCGCATTTGATGGTTCCTCTGACATGAGCTTCTCTTTGCCACGCTCTGTGCCATCCTCCCCATGAACCAGGGGTGACCCCTCTTCATTCCCCTCTGGGATATTTGTGAAAAGCACCGAGATGTGCGCATTGATGCCCGGATTTTCCCTGGAGCTGCCCAAAGAGAAGATAACTGAGCCGAATGCTGGTAGCACGGGCTCCCCAGCATCATAATTGCCCACCTCCACCGCTTGGCATGGCTGAATTGGGGTGGCTCCCCTTCTGCGATGGCAATAACAACAACAGCAGTGGTGATGAGTGTCCACTGCAGGAGGGCGGGAGGATGCTCCACGTCCCGAGCTTCGCCTGCAAGGCATTCTCTCCCGCACCATAAAATCCACCAGTCCAGCACTCCGTTTACCAGCGATGGAGCCCAGCTCAAGGGAGCCAAGACACAGGCTAAGAAGCGAGGAAATGAGGCGGGCCTCTTTCCAGCGCTCAACCACCAGCTCTCGGCGCAAGTTCTCATCTTGCCCAAAGTTTTCCTTCCAGCGAATTGCCTCCATATCCAAAAAACCAACACACTTAAACTCATCGACCTCTGCATTGAAGGGACCCTCAGTAAATGCAGTGCGCAGGGTTTCCCACGCCTCAAGCGGCTCCATTAAGGATGCCCTGTAGCCTCTCCCGCTTCTGAGCTTTGGCGGCCTGAGGCAAGGCGCCTACGGCTTCACGTGGCAGCCCGTGCTCGCCATGTGGCTCCTCCTTTTCCTGACGATGGACACCCACATCCGGGGGCTGGGGGACCTCTTTCAAAATTACCTAAAGAATACATTACCTTTTTACCCCTTTCTCCAATCAGATCTGTGCCCTATAGCTTCTTCTCGGCCATCCTATAGCGATTCAAACCTTCCTGTAGCATTTCAGGACAACCTCCTGTAGCAAAATTGTTTTATGTATATCTCTCAAATAGTAGAATAGATTGACCTAAAAGTTTTTGAGCATGTTTCCATCATCCTTATTCACCTCCCCATAAAAAATCTTGGCCAATGGATGCACTAATCTCGAGAAAAATTAAAATTGGTTGTAGGTGATGGAGGTCAATTTCTCGAAAAGTGTGCACCAGAATTTGCTAAAATTCCTTGAGCATGCAACCATTATCCATATTCATCTCCCCATGAAACATCTCGTCAAATGGATCAATGGTTTTAAATATATGATAAAAACAATTTTCTTGTTGGAAATATTGGGGGGGGGTGAATTAGTATTTCTTTTCAATTGTTATTTTACCAATTAAAGCATTTGTATTTAGAACACAAGATGAACAACAAGAATAAATGCTTTTATTAATATAATCTTTGCAATAAAATAGATACAATATATAATATATAATTTATATAATATATATATATATATATATGATTCCAATCTGTTTCCAAGCACCAACTTGGACTTTTGTGAGGCTCCAACCTCCAGAGCACCAACTCTGTTTTGTCAAGGCACCAACCTTGGACTTAGGAGCATAAACTCCCAGGACACCAATCCTTCCAGTTCTGAGGCACCAACCTCAAGGGCTTCAAACCTCTGCTGCAACTGCCTGGATCTATTTTGTCAAGGCACCAACCTTGGATATAGAAGCACCAACTCCAAGGACACCAATCCTTCAAACTTCTGAGGCACCAACCCCAAGGGCTCCAACCCTCTTGTCAAGGCATGTTTGATAGTAATGTTTTTCTCTCAGAACTCTTCTTTACTGATTTCTGTCTGTTTACAGCTTCACTGTAGTCTTCATGCTACATCATCAATGGCAATCAGTCTTCATAAGAAAAATTCTATACAACTCTTCATACTGTCCACACAGAGTCTGCAATAGCCATGATGATCTCTGATAATGTCTCCACGTAGCTTTAGTGAGTCTACTATTAGCTACACTAAGATCTGATTAATTGATCGCTGGTCTAAGCCTTTCATAGGTTAGCCCAATCAACAGAGTTGCTTGTCTGTCGGCGTCCTCCTATCCTGCTGGACCTTCGACTTCCTCTTGTCCTACTGGACCTTCGACTTCCTCTTGTCCAGCTGGACCTCCCGCTGCCTCCGTTTCTTCGAGTTTTTCCAATCACCAAAATTTCCTTGTTCTCTATTTTATATGCCTGATATGCCTGACCTTTGGCTTCCTCCTTGCTTGCTTTAGCTTCATCTTCCTCAAAACTTGCTTGACCTTTTGGCTTCCCTCCTCTAGTCGCTTTAGCTTCCTCTGCGCTTGCTTGATTCTTCGGCTTCCCGGTCCATGGCTTTCTCTGTCAACAGAGAGGTCCCACATGCCACGTCACTATCCAATCCCAATCAAAACTTTCTGGAGGTATTTTATAAGTCGTGCCTATATGACGCAAGATATCCTTTTCTTAATTCCTCGCTTATGCACGTTTCTCGAGGCATACCTTAGAGCATATTGCTATTGCAATGGTTCAGGCCCACTAAACTATCAAAAGCATTAATTTATGCTTTTGGCCTTAAAAACCCAGGCAACATTACTTATCAGAATACACAGGAATACACAGAAAAAACCAACTGAATGCTTAAGGTTGGATATTAAAAATAATACACCCGTATCTATTAAACTTTCAGGTCCATTCATTGAGGCCTTTTCCGCTATACTCCTCTGCTCTCCGATCGCGCTTTATCAACCTTCACATGATCGGCCCATCGCACATAACATAGTTGATTCCCAACTGCCAACGTAGTGGATGCAATATGGTATTAAACAGTTATTAATAAGTCCGTCGGGCCCATACCCTTATCGAAATCCCTGGATTGAAATTCCTTTATACATTGCGACTACCATGGATGCGACATTTGATTAAGCCATGCTATAATGGTGTAGTCAAGTCCACAATTATATCGCAATCGACAGATTTCAATGTGGCAAAACTTTAGCAAGGCTTGCGATATTGTGACGGACGCGATATTACAATAAGGCATGTTATAATGTTGCAGTGGGTCCGCATATGTATCGCAATAGACATTTTAATGTGGCAAGGCTTTAAAGAGGCTTGCGATATGGTGGATGCGATGTAACTTTAAAGTGTATTACAATGGAATCCTCGGGCCCATGTATTGTATCGCATCTATATAATATATATACTCCTCCGTTCTTAACTTTGGTTAATGCATACTTAACCCATAACCCTTTATCCCCTTTAATTCTATTATAACCCTCATATAATGGGAATATACACAAACACACGGGAACTTGCATTTTCTGTTTTTTTGTAGCCTTGGCAAGTTTATCGATGCTTACCTTTGTCAGGCTCATTCTCCACCGTATATTAACTTGTGCTAGATCCAATGACTATAAGAGATTTCAGGTGGACAAATAGCACGGAGAATACCCGCTCGATAAAGCGGTTTTATCTCTCCACCCTTGAGCTATGTGTCGCTTGGTTAATGGAATCGGGAACTCTCCTCTAAATACCACTTACTGCCTTATGTCCACCTGAAAACCACTGCTACTATTACAAATCCGCCTTTTGGAATATAACCACGTGCATTCACTTTGACTTTAACCCGATATTATATACTTTAACCTGATATATGTGGTTATATACTATAACCCGATATATACTCCTCTACTCTTTTTTGCTCTGATATGACTCCGAAATGGCTTCTAATGCACTACTCCAATAGCTCTTCTCTGATATTCCTCCGATATTGTATGATATGGCTCCTCTGTTAACTTCTCTTCTGCTGGCTTCTCCTCCCGATGTGTGTTCCTCTTTGTTATTTATAATGAACAATATGGTTGTTTATGTTCCTCCGCTACGTGTGTTATGCTCTTGACCTGCAAGAAGATACTTGAATACCAAATATGCGAAGAAATATAACCCAGAACATAGAACGATGAGAAATAGCAGCATGTATTTTATTATTCAGAAATGAAAGCAATGTTCACTTGCCTCTTCGAGGGGGCAACCGCTAATAGAGTAGTGCTTGATTACAAAATAGGACACGACGCTCCTCAAGGAGAGTCTCTATCCTTTATATAGGATTCATACATGCAATACCATGGGTCAGTGCTATGGTTCTTATTAATACCATCTATCTAATACCATGGCCCATTTGCAACTAACTGTGGTCCCTTCTTTAAATGCGGGTCAACCACTTACAATTATTAATATGGGCTTTATTGACTCTTTAACTAACTATAACTATGACTCGACCCTATTACATAAATAAGGGGGTTAGGGTTGGACCCTAACATGCCCTCCTCCATAAAAATAGCCTTGTCCTCAAGGATGAAGCTGCAAAAACTGCTAAAGAACAGTGGGTGGTTCCCAAGTCGCATCTTCTGGAGAGGTGTCTTTCCACTTGACGAGGACTTTCTTTATCGTGCGGCGACGTAGGTGCCGTTTTCGCGTGTCAAGAACCTGTTTAGGTTGGAGCTAGATTGAACCTTCTTCATCTAATTTTGGTATACTGGTTTGGATTCTGCAATTGTTCCCAACCACTTTCTTGAGGTATGAGACATGGAAGGTGGGATGGATTTTTGCAGTGGGTGGAGAGGCTAGCTTGTAGGCTACTTCTCCGATGCATTGAAGTATTTGATACGATCCTTAGAATTTTGGAGATAATTTCTGACAACCCTTGTCTTTGAGTGATGTTTTCTTATATGGTTGTGGCCTCAAGAATACTTGATCCCCTTCTTGAAATTTTCACTCTGAACAATATTGGTTTGCCTATTGCTTCATGCAATTTTGTGCTTGATGGAGATTCTCTTTGAGGTGGGCAACCATGGTTGCATGGTTCTATAGGAGTTGATCCACTTCTTGTACCTTAGAGCATCCCTAGATATAAGAAGTAGGTGAAGGGGGGAGTTGACCATAAGCTACTTCATATGGAGTCATCTTGGTGGTGGCATGATAGTTAGTATTATACCACCATTTGGCTAGAGGTAACCACTATACCCATAAATGTTTCTTTTCTGAAGTGAAACACCTGAGGTAGGTCTCTAGACATTTGTTGACTGCTTTAGTTTGACCATTAGTTTGGGGATGATAGGAAGTAATGAGTTGTAGTTGGGTACCTTGTATCCTGAAGAGTTTCTGCCAAAAGTTACTAGTGAAGATCGGGTCACGATTAGACACAATGGAAGTGGCAATGCCATAAAATTTGAAGATTTGGTCCATGAAAGATTGAGCCACCAAAGTAGGTGTAAAAGGGTGGGGTAGGGCTCAAAAATGAGCATACTTAGAAAGTCTGTCCACAACCACCATGATGACTAACTTGTTGCCTGAGTTTAGAAGACTAGTAATGAAATCCATAGAAACCTCTGTCCAGATTGAGGCAGGGATGGGAAATGGTTGTAAGGTGTCTGGGGATTTGACTGTTTCTCCTTTGTGGCACTGACACAGATCACACTCAGCTACAAAAGTAATAATGTCCTCTTTCATGCCTATCCAAAGGAAGGAACTTCGAGTGCGAGCATAAGTCTTCTGAAAACCTGAATGGCCTGCAGTGGGAGATGAGTGCAACTCTACCAAAATGCGACTTTTGAGGGTGGATGTTGGTGATATCACTACTTTGTCCTTGTAGCAAAGAATCTCATCTTTCCAAGAGTAGCCCGCTGTGGAATTTGGATTTACCTGCAATTTATTAATGAGTTGGGAGAGCGAAGGATGTGAAAACCATTCATTGCGATCCTGTTCAATCCATTCTAGAATGGGAAGAGAGATTTCTAGCAGGGTGATTTCCTCCTCAAATTGGCATGATAAAGCATTCGTTGTGACATTTTTGTGCCCTTTCTTATAAATAATATCATAATCATATCCACACATTTTGGCAAGCCATTTATTTTTTTGTGGCGAGGATAGGCGTTGCTCCAAAAAATATTTAAGGGTTTGATGGTCTGTGCGGATTTGGAAACGCCGCCACAATAAGTATGGTTGCTAGGTGTCCACTACATGTAAAATGGCCATCATCTCTTTCTCATAGGTAGATTGTCCCAAATTTGTCCCATTTATTTGTTGGATAGTGAAGGCTAAGGGTCAACCTTCCTGCATTAAGATAGCCCCAATACCCGTACTTGAAGCATCACATTCAATCGCAAAAGATTTGGTGAAGTTGGGTACTGCTAATACGAGAGTGGAACACATGGAATGTTTGAGAGCTATAAATGCCTTTTTTGCTTCATCATTCTAGAGGAATGAATTTTTCTTGAGAAGGTGAGTGAGGGGTCTAACAATGCGACCATAATTGCGGAAAAATTTGTGATAGTAGTCGGTGAGTCCCAAAAATCCTCTCAAACTCTTCAAGGTCTTTGGTTAAGGCCAATCCTGCATTGCCTAGATCCTTTTGGGATCCACCCTAACACCTTCATGCCCCACAATGTGGCCCAAATAATCAACTTCTTTCATGCCAAAATATCACTTGGACAATTTGAAAAATAACTTATGCTTCCGGAGCCGTTGCAAGAGCAGGTCTACATGCTGAAGATGTTTTTCCTAGGTGAGGCTGTAGATGAGGATGTCATCAAAGAAAACAAGGACAAATTTTCTGAGATATGGTTTGAGTACGTGATTCATGAGGCTCTGAGAAGTGAATGGGGCATTACAGAGACCAAATGGCATGACCAAGAATTCATAATGGCCTTCATGAGTTTGAAAAGCAGTCTTTGGAATGTCTACTTCTTTCATGCGAATTTGGTGATAGCCCGAGCTGAGGTCGATCTTAGTAAAGAATTAATCCCCATTTATTTCATCCAACAAATCATCAACAATCGGGATGGGAAATTTATCTTTGACCGTCAGCTTGTTGAGGGCCTTGAAGTCTAGGCACATATGCCATTCCCCATCTTTCTTGAGTACCATGACCATAAGCGATGAATAAGGAATAATGCTAGGATGAATGACACCGACTTCCAGGGGTTCCTTGATGATTTTTTCAATTTCATTCTTTTGGGTGAAAGGATATCTATATGGGCACACGTTTGTTGGTTGTGCCCCTCAAACCAAAGTAATACCATGATCATGTTCCCCTCTCAAGGGTGGAAGCTCATGAGGCTTGTCAAAGACCTACAGATGGTTGTTTAAGACTTTTTGCATCTCAAGATGAATATGAAGAGAAGTGGGCTTGAAGGCCTATATGGAACTAAATTGGGCTATGACTCCATGGTGGCCCTTTTTTAACAACTTTTCCATCCTATGCGTGCTGATGATAGAAGGAGCACTGCCTCGAGCCCGCGGAGGGTATGCCTGTGGTCATTCTGCTTAAAGCTCATATATAACTCCTGGAAATCCATTGTGATTGGGCTGAGTGT
>APFE031688162.1:0-28973 GCA_000404065.3 Pinus taeda | reverse complement strand
AAGAGAAAAAATATATAATAATATTAACAATTAATAACTAAAATAGAATAAAAAGAAGAAAGGAGGAAAAAACAAAAAAACCTAAAAAATTAAAAAGAAACTAAAACTAAGCGGAAAAGGCTAGGACCCAACACCTGCTAACCTTCCAACCATCATCACGGTTCAAATTCGCAGACAACTTTTCAATTTCAATAGCTTCCTTTAACTTAGGTGATGGAAATGACCAATTTTTGCAAGGACTTGGGTGTCCTCAATGCAGATATGATGTTTAGTCTTTACCACGTGTTCAGTCGAAGAACATGTCCTCCCATGTTGTATGTCAGCGGCATGTTCATGGGTCCTTTGATATATGGATCGACTAGTCTCACCAATGTAGGGAGTACCACATGAACAGGGGATGAGATAAACACCTTTCAAATCCTTGGGATCCACTTGGTCCTTCACCAACCTCAGGGAGCTCTTAATGGTATTTAGGGGTCTAAAGGTCGAAGAGACATTATGCTTCCTTGGAATATTAACAATCTTATCTGTCGTCCCTTGGATAAACAAAAGAAGTACCCCAAAGGACTTGTCCTTGGGATCTTTCTTAACCTTCCGACCTTTTTCAGCTTTAAGCAAGGCTCTACGACATTGATCCCGCTTTAAGCAAGGCTCTACAACATTGATCCCTACTGTAACCATTACAGACAAAAACCTTCAAGAGGTGGGTCCTTTCATCATCAAGGTGCTTATCATTAGAAACTCTTAATTCCCTAGTGGCTAGGGTGTTGAGAACACCTAGCTTTTGGGCAGGAAAATGATAGGATTTAGTCATCAAACTAGTCATTGTTCTCCTCATCGCTATTTATTCTAGTGCTATGATTTGACTTTGTCTTTTCCTAATGATGAACCACACTAAATGGTTCAGAACATGCCAACTAAAAGCTCTTATGTGATTAATTCCAAAAAATGTTCTTACATCAGATCACAGAAGCCTAAATTCAAAATACAGTGAAGGCAATAAAATCTGGAGATATTTTTAATAAATCTACCATTCCATTTCGATTGGACTATTTTCTTTGTTACTAGATAAAATGTTCTCAAATTTTGGGGTTTGATATTTTTCAAAGTTTTGGTATGTATTTTTGTTTTTAATAAATAAAGAGTATTTGTATGGTATATGGTTTGCAACAAATATATCCATTATAAAGTTAATTTATTAAAAAAATTCACATGTTTTCTCTTTTCTAATAGAAATATATGATTTTTTTAAAGATTTTTTTTGAAAAAAATATAATTGAGCAACAAAAAAAAAAGAGTTTTGTATGTGAATACTTCACAAAATTGCTCCACCAAAATACAAAATTTACAAGACTTCACCCTACTAAAACTTTCATGATACTTTAATTGCATACAATATTGTAAATGTGTAGGGAAATGAAGTGGGAAAAGAATGTAGGAAAAATTATAGATATGCAATACTGTAAATGTGGGGAAAAAACAAAATAGAGAGAGAGAAATGGGCCCTGGGAAACAAAAAAAGAAGAACATTAAAATCATTTAAATTTGAAAATGGTAATGGAATGAGAAAATTTAGGGAATTCGGAATTTTTGCTATATTGACTTGATTCAGTGTGGGCACTACCTAATGACATCGGGGAAATTTTTTTCAAAAGTTAATTGAAATTTTGTGCCATTCATGTATAAAAAAATAAGAATATAAAGAAAATTATAATGGAATGAAAAAATTAGGAAAAGGGAGAATGTCGGTGTATTGACTTGGGTCGGTGTATTCATTAAAATTTTCTTTGATTAAAAAACAAAAAGATGAACCCAATGGAGACTAGAAAATTTGGATATTATTGAAATTTTGTTTAGTATTCTTAATTGTGTTCAGTGGATAGAATTTCAATTCCTAATTATATGGAAAAATAAATAAAAGTGAAGGCAGTAATTTTGGAGATATTTTCAAGTTAACAAATTTGTTATTAGATTGTATTTTATTTTGTTTTTTTTTTTAAAGTTATGGTAAATTGTAATTTTTTATATTAATGGGATGAATTTTGTGGTTGTCAACATAACACCAAAAGTATGAAGAGAATAAATTTGGAGATATTCTTACCACTCTACCACTCTAACTTCCTACCACTCTACCACAAGATCCTCCAACTTCCGACCACTCTACCACTCTACCACTCCAACTTCCTTTAGAGTTTTGTTGTGTATTTCTCACTCTACCACTCCAACTTCCTTCAAATGATGAGAAGAAGAAGAAGAAGATGTATAATCACAACATAGATCCTCCAACTTCCTACCACTCTACCACTCCTTCCTTCAAATACAATTAGCCATGTTTTGTTATGTATTTATAAAGACCCGTGTGTGTGAACAACAAGGAAGTGATTTGAGTTGGAAAACTGTAATGCAATGAGAACATTCAGAGAGAAGACAAACTTTTTGACCTGACTTGGGTATAGGTTGGGTATAGGCTGACTCACGTATACATGTGCTTTCGATAGGGCATAATCACGTATGGGATTTAAGACATTGCTTTTTAGAAAATGGACCAAGTCTGGTAGGGAAGGGTTTCCCTAGGCCATATCATAGAGCATCAAATCTACCAAGGGTGGTAAATGGTGCTATAAAACTAGTTGGGACTTCTTACGGGGAGATCCCCTGACATGTTGGTGGGTCCAACATCATCAATATAGTGATAAACCCTGACTCAATAAACCAATCCGACCCATACACGAGAAATCCAAAACTTTGGCGGCATCTAAACATCGGTAGCAACATATGAACATTACATGGATTTATGAACCATTACGTCTCAACAACACCTCATCCTCTCTCACTCTCAACAATACATGGCTTTAGAATCATAACAGATACAAGAAATCATGTGCACATGATAATCACATATCCTCACACTCTTGACCCTCGCAACAACCCAATAAGACAATATTATCAAGCTCTCACACCAAGAAACTCACCACACAAATGCATACTATTCCCATTCATGCAACACATACTCTCGTTATGACAACAACAACATACGTACTCTCAATACAAAACTTCCTTCTTTACGTTTCCTATGTATTTTCTATGCCATTCTATGAAACCGACTAAATATTTGTAGAGGCCATTGCTAGAGAT
Organism: Pinus taeda; assembly: GCA_000404065.3. NCBI lineage: Eukaryota > Viridiplantae > Streptophyta > Pinopsida > Pinales > Pinaceae > Pinus > Pinus taeda. The sequence goes on along the minus strand of APFE031688162.1, from coordinate 25,838 downwards.
GATGCAAAGCCCTACAAAAGTGTTCATGAAAAAAAAACAAACATGAACCTTCCCTCAGTATATTGGGACTTCCCGTGTGGAAGCTATGTCAAATAGACAACATGCTTTACTACTTTACCCTAACAAAACTTCAGAGATTTATTACAACTCTAATACAATAATCGGCCCATGCTAATATACGCATGAACCTGAGACCCATTAATTAGAAGGTTTTTCTACTTGTGTATACAGTAAGAGTGTTGGCTTCGACGACGTAGACGTATCGAGTGACTGATCTAGGCCAACACAATTCTTTGTCATGTGCACTCTAACCTCTACCATACACTATCCAAACACACTTTACATGCACATAACCTCTAGCAATGATCTCACTGCCATCACACCATCTTTAGTCACTCATTCTACAACATCAAAAAACACATTCTCTATCTATGTTCATTCTACAGGTAATGTTTTTAATTTCCAACCCTCTAATCGATACATAACACCATTATTTAAAATTGATTTTCCCAAAGGATCAATTTGGACCCCATCAACGACTAATTAACACACCAGATCCACCATTACCAAATAGTTAATGCATTCATGCCATCCATAATGATTTGGTGACCAGATCTAGTCAATGCGTGACTAAATCAACATAACCAAATCGATCCACTATATGAAGGACTAAATCAAACATTGAAAGTGTTTCACTCTATAACTAGATCCATGCTCATCCAACAACCAACACTCTCATGAATAGATTGATATTAAGGCAATCTACTCTCTTTTGGTGACAACTCAACCATAACGCCCAGATTAAACCAAATATTCATGGCATAACAACTAGATGATTAACATGTTCACATTCTGATTAGATTAGATAGATATTGCACTCCACTACATTGTTGCACCAACTTGAAACCAGATCTAGTCAAGATAACAAGAAATAATCACCATTTTGAACAAGGTTGAGTGCCGAAAATACCAAATCATACTTTTATTATTTTCCATCATGCCCTTGAAGATTCGATTTATTCATTGGATAAGTTTCACAACATGAAAATAATATATCAAACACGAATCCCTCCCAATTTCCTTTGATCACTCTAGTTCATATAAGAAATGAAAGACATCACAAATGTCAAGTTAAATTCCCATCACATCTTCCTCTTTTTTGTATGACCGGATTGTTCCTTAATAGAAATCAACCCACAGTTGAATTCTTTATGCATTGAAAAATGTTTGTTTGATATGAATAAGACAAACCATGTACATATTTGAACTAATTGAATGCATTCAAGCATCCAACCTAAATGCCCACTCCCTCCAATTCTTGGCATAGTAAATTTTTAAACCAATTTCTCAATAATAACATTTAAAATCAATCCATGGACTTGTTCAATGCATATACATTCTATGTTCTTTGTGTCTTCAAATCTCTAACCATTACTTATATTGATTGCATTGCAGGTACAACATACTAGCATGGAAATATACCTATATTTTATCCCACAAGTGCTCAAAACGCATAGACTAAATAAAAAACTTATTAATCTAGTTTCATTACACCTAGTTGGAGGATTTGGACCATATCCATTAATTGAAACACTTTTAAATTAGATCATGGATTTGCACACTTGCTCATAGGGTCATAAAGGAGTATTCAAATAGAGATTGGGGCTTCACTTCAAGTATCAATTTGAGCCACATAAAAAATATTGATTGCATCAACAATAGAGCCATCAGAGCACCTTTTGAGGACATGATAAAATGACATATTAAAACCAAGACAAAAATTTTACATCAAGACAATAAAATGATAAGAAAAACTTCCTTTTCTTTGAGGAGCCCCTTGAACTCATGCACTTTATTTTACATGCTCCCCCTAAGACCTAATTGGCTTCAAATATTCATTAAGGTCTCTTGGTGCTCCTTCCTCTCTCAAACCCTAATATGTTGCTTTTTGTTCTAAGGACTAGGCTTCTAGAATTTCTTTTTAATCTTTTTTTATTAAGCTTCTCTTTTTTACTGGATCACACAACTAAATTAGGCATCTTGCAATCTTTGGTTAGATGGCCAAGATTGTCTCATGTAAAACATTTCATGTGACCAAGGAATGGTGGAAAAGGCTTAGATCTTTTGTTGATCTGCATTCTATTCCTTTTCTTGTTTGCATTAGTCCTGCATGCAACAGCGTTGTGCCTAAAAACATTTCATAAGTAATAAGTGACCATAAAAGGAATTTTTATACTTGATGGTTGATGATGATCTTCCTTAATTGCTAGGTTGAGAAGGTTTCCTTTTTTTCTCCAACTTCAACTGCCTATTCGACTGATATAAATTGATCATTCTTTGTTTATGATCAACTACTATATGCCAAAACCTATGGAAAGTGAGGCAGTTTATATCCTCCGATGATGAAGTGAAATATCTTCTAATTGATAATTATTTTCTTAACTCTCTTCTTGGCTATTGATGTAATTGTTGGCCCCCTTTCTTGCTAGAATCATTTTATTTGAAAGTCCTTTTGGATGTCGCCTTAGATCTAGATTCTCCTTCCTCCTGATTTTTCTTCTTCTCTAAATTGTTTCTCATAGAAACAACCTCAACTTCTAATCTTTCACAATCATTTTCCTTTTATTTAAAATACTTTCTCATTCCTTCTTCAATCCTCCTTCCTTGTTCTATTCGTGTTTTCAAACTAATAATTTCTTCTTTAAAAGCTTACTCTCTTTCTTCAAATATTTGAAGAAGCTTTTTTAGATCTCTATTTTTGTAGAGAGATTTTCTATTTCAGCGAATGTAGAGCTAAGTTGAGTTTGATATCTAGCCTCTCTCTCTCTTCTTTAAAATATACCACTTTGATGCCGGGAGAGAAAATGTCATTTGGTTGATCACTTTCCTCTTAAGGGGCATTTTTCTTCTTCTTCCTTTTCTCTGCCATTAGTACTGGTTTCTCCTTCATGCAGGGCCTGCAACCTTTCCCAATTCTCCTTTGCAGACTTGAGATCCACGACTTTCTCAAGATCCGGATTATGAAGATTGTCATAAGTTGTAAACTTAGCTTGGGCATTCCATTGTTGGACTTGTTTATAGGGGGTTCTTCATCATAACCATTCATCACAGCATTCCATACTTTAGATCCAAGTGCAGATAATTGGGATTTCACCTTCTCTCTCCATTCTTGAAAATTAGTAGGACTAAGCAACACGGCACTTTGATAACCCATGATTTTCCCATATCCACCTTCCAGCGATTAAGTCGCAATAGAAGGCACCTGCTTTGATATTGATTTTTAGAATCAAATCACTACTAAGAGTGGGGGCGGGGGGAATCGGTAGTGATAACAAACATAATAATTTAAAATATTTTTTTCAAATAATTAGTCAAACATTACACAAAATATCATCAATAGTTTTTATCATGTAAACTGCACTAAACAATCAACATAGACATCATATCAAGCATACACATAGGACACAAAGATATATGGTGGAAACCCTCAAGAGGGAGAAAACCACCTTGTTATTGTTGTGTTACTTCTCTTTCTTTTATTATCAATCAATTTGTTTTACAAATGCTAGCCCCAACTAGCTAAGAGCCATTACTCCTCTACAATAGTTTGTTGGCCACCATCAACTATGAAGCCCGAACTCCCTATCCACTGGTTGCTTGCCACTACCAGCAAGGAGTCACTACTCCTATCTTGGCATGCCACCACTTGTCGAAGGTCCCATCCTCCTCAAATTCTCAGGGCCACATTTTCATTCATTTTAAGGCTGGAACCCAAAGCAAACAAATGAACTTTGCAACACATAAATAAGTCAGCTCCCTTTGCAACATAATCTCAACCTCTCTAATTGTCACTCACTTCTACAAATATTCAAACAACTTCATTATGCACTATAGCTCAACTAAACTCTAACAATGGCATATCATATTTATGCTAATTTCTCCCTCATCGAGATACACTATATAAATCATTAATTACACACCACTTCTCTTGATGACCACATCAAATAAGCCCTCACACCAAATACCATGGGAAAAACCCTTGCAATTGTCCGTGGTTTTATTTTCTCAAGAATCTTCACCCAGATCTGTAACATATCCTTAATAAAACATCATCATCACACTAGAATATATAGTTTTAGCCATCTACAATAATAACAACACACTTATGATCATGATACACCAATAAACCATGCTAAAACACATAAAAATTGACATCAATACCAACCAAAGAACATTGTTGCCAATAAAATTTTTAATAACATCACTTTATTTATTTATTAAATATTTTAATCATTTTTAAATAAATAAAAAAACATGAAAAAACCCTTCAAAAAATATTATTAAAATTTATATCAAAAACTCCTTCAAATTTTCCCAGTGACAAGTAAAGAAATATCACCTTCATCCGTAGATCTTTCACATATATATAAACCATAATAAGATAAAATATAAAATGAATCAGAAATTTGGGTAAACAAATATAAGTATCCCATTTACATGTTTACGTTGTGAGCGAGGTGAGTGGGATACCTCTTATGGTCTTTAATATATTATTTTTATTTATGATTATTTAATATACATTAAATAAATAATATAAAATGTGTTATGTAAAATATTATGGTATTTTTTAATTATTTTATTTAAAATATTATGGTTTTTTTTTAATATTTTATTTAATTGTATTTATATTAGATGTAATATAATTATTTTAATAATGAAGATGGAATCGATCTTATGTTAATTAAAAAAAATTATAAATATTAATTTTACTAATTAAAATAAGGATAGTACTATGACATTTTTATGTTTAATTTTAACCAAAATCTAACAGAGATTTAAAAAAACGTAAGTTTAATTTGTTTAATCTATATAATTAAAGTGCCCAAGTTGTTTAATCTGTAGAATTTAAGTGTCTGGGGGTGTTGAGTCTATGTATTCAAAAATGTGTTTTCAACAACAAAAAATCACATTTTAGCTTGAAATTGCATTGTTGAGTTACTGTCAAAAAAAACTTTTTAGTCTATAAGTTAGACTACACCATTAATATATATTAATGTTGTGAAAGATTCATGTTTTTAGTTTTCATTATTATTATTATTAAATATGAAATATATAGCAATTTTTTATATCAAAATAAATATAGATTAATAAAAATGGTAATGAAGTTGTGAATATATTTATCATTGTAATTTTTTTTCCCAAGTTATATCATTTATATAATGTAATATTTATGTATTTGATTGGAACTTAATTGAATACTATAAAAAATGATTAAGAGTTATAAACAAAATTGAGATTAATATGGAAATGCAATAAGACATTCACACTAAAAATTCTATATGTGAGAAGATAGTATACCAAAAATATCATTGGGAGATTACATGACAATTTAATTCACCACATAGTAGAGCCAACATCCATTACTTGGTTCTTTATGTAGGGAATCGATACATTCCATAGAAGAGTTGTGGTTTGTTAGGTGGTAGACCCAACACCCAATGTGTAGCTCTGTTGCAAAAGATAAATACACCAACTACTCCCCAAATTCCAATCCTAAATCTGATCCCCAATGCCATTAATGACATCTTTTCATCTAGATGCTCAAGCCATCCCATTTTCCTATGGGCACTGCTACTATTATTGTCACCTTATCCCACTGGGTTTTCCTTTTCACTGCCTGAATCTAAAGGACACCCATATAAGCACTTATTCCTTTGAAATGATGTTGCAATGAATGTGGAAAATTGTGTTCCTCCGAAGATTGGCCCACAAAGGCTATTAGATGAAACATCCAAAACAACCAAATTGTATAGTTTAGAGAGCTCTTCAAGAATCTATCCACTCAAATTATTCTTTCTCAAGTCTCACTGCTCCAAAGTAGATATGTTACTAAGAGATGCAAGCATTAGCCCTTCCAACTGGTTGCCAGATAAATTTAGCAATCGCATGTCTCTCAAAGTTCCTATGCTTGCAAGTATTTGTCCTACAAGATTATTGTTGGAGAAATCAAGTATTGTGTTTGTAGATGAGAGGTATGGCAGAGTATACTCACATCCTTTCATGTGAACTGTGATTTCTTCTTCAAGGGGAAGATAGTTTGAAGAATTTACAAATCCTTGAATTTACAAATCCTTGAAATCTTTCAAAATGTAATGGCATTCTTCCACTAACTTTATTATTGGATAAATCCAATACATACAAATAGGTGAAATTTGTTACCCATTCAGGGATGCTTTTAGCTCTGCTACATACTTCAGCATTTGGAGGACCAAATACTAGCTTGGCCGTGTTTTTTTGCATAATGGGGGCTCGCAGCAGTCTGTTTTCTTCTCCTCCTTCATTTTCCTTTTACTCTCATAACCCTCACTAGCCCTATTGTCCTACAAAGCTCAGCATAAACCCTTTTCCTTAAGCCCCGGGCGCTTATCTTATGAACCTGCGCCCATATAACCCTCTGCCTTATTCCCCACCATCGATCGCAGATCACCCAATCCAACGGTCCCTGCCGTGAATAACCTGCACCACTGCTTCCTCCACCGTCTGATCTACTCCGCCGTGATCGGACAGCGTTCACACCTCCCGATCCCGCAAACTGCTCGCGCTTTAACCCGTGGGGAAAGCGTTTTCCCTCGCATCACATCTTCCACGCGTCGCACACTTATTGCATCGCTCCCCCGCTTACGAATACCACCCACCTCCGAAAAGCGGTGCGGGCAATACCGCTTACCGCCCGTACTCCATTCCATGCTCGTAACCTTCGCACATCTCTTCTGCCTGATAGCCATCGGATCTTCCCACCCGCGATCCGAAGACTCACGTTTTTTGTTCCCGCTTTCTCCTGATATCCTCTGCAAATCGATCTCCACTGTCCATCTGCATGATCCAATGGCTGATATCTTTCCTCAGCCATGCAGTCTTCACGTCTATAGCCTGTACTGTGCATCCGAAGGACAAAGATAGCCAAAATTCAGTACTCCAAGCAGTTACTCCTCAACAACTGCATTCAAGAGCAATATGGCCAAAGGACAAGAAGGACGTTCCTTGAGTAGATCACAACATTTATCAATTATGGATCATTCTTTCATACGACATTCTACCTGCTCAAAAAGGACATCAAAATATCAGATAAGATCAAGTCCGTTCACCAAAGCAATCAGATTGCAGCAGAGACCCATACTAAATAGTTAAAGTGGTTGGTGGTCCATTATGACCCCTCCACGCATAGAATAGCAGAAAGTTTTGTAATCAACCTCTATAGATACCCAGAAAACATATGGGATGATGGTTGATGGTTGTTGTTTTGATGTAAGGTTCAACTTCTGGAGACTGTAACTACTTTGATACTTGCAGCGCCTGGTCTTCATGTTCAGCTAATACAAGCTTATTTTGTTGTTAATTGCTCACTTTCCACTTCTATTCTGTTCTAGGTTGTGCCTGTTAGGCATTTGTTCATGAACTCTTGATATTTAGCATTAGAGGGGTTGTCATTCCACCTCTGTGTTAGAATCTAGTATGTATCATTGAATGTGTTATGCAGGTTTATGTTATTTTAGTGTGAGAGAGCTATCATCCTGCCTATGCACTAGGAAATAGATTTGCAGACCCTTTTACTAGTTGCAGTCGACCATCACATGGTCTTGTGCATCTGCTGGTGTGGTTAGTATTCTCCATCTTCACCTATTCCTTAAACTGTGAGTGATTGGTGGTCTAAAGCCTTGTAGTCTGGGGGTGTTCACCCATGTCTGGAGTTAAGCATAGTAGAAGTGGTTATCTGGCTTGAACAAGTATCATTCCTTCCATTCATCCATTTCCAACATTTTTGTTGAGTTTGTAATGTTCCCGGGCATCTCCGAGATACAACCTAGGAGAGTTTCTTGGGGTGATAACATTCATTGGCGTCGTTGCCGAGGAGAGGAGATTGAACCTCAGCTTCTCTGGAGATGACACAGTTCCAAGCTTTGATGATAGACAATGTTTGGACACATTTCTGGTTGTAACCATCTATCTGGCGACTCCACTAGAGGAAGACCAACCTTTGGCGACTCCACATTGCAGTTCTAGCGCAGTTTGTAAGGCACGCTTGGAGAAATCCTCAGAAATCACCAGCTGACCAGTGCCTGACCTTGAGAAGACCGTTAAGCAGAAGAAAAAATCGTAGAAAGGAGCATCAGAATCAGGTAAGCCTTAGAAATATTATGTCTCTCTGCTAGTGAAAAATCACCTTCAAAGATTCATTCAGCTCCTTATTCATTCATTTCCCTTTCGGATCTCAGTTCAAAGAAAGCACCCATGTTGTCCATCATATTCCTCTGTCTCTGTCATCCTTTTCATTGATCCATACCACTCAATCTACCAGTATCCTTTCATCTACCTCAGTCATGGCAGGCCAGCAAGCTCCTACGAAGATAGAAAGAATCGTTGCTGCTAGATATGGACCCTTGGTCTTGCTTGTTCCTTTAAATGCCATGCCTGTAGGAGATTATCAAGAATATATGCCTAAGTTTACTGGTAGAGAAGGAGTAACAACTGAAGAGCATCTAGAGTCCTTTTATAGCTATGCTGATAACCTGTATATCAATGAACAGGATGTGTGGATGAGGGTTTTTGTCCAAAGCCTAGATGGGGAGGCTAGAAAATGGTTTAGAGAATTACCCCCTAGGTCTATTACAGACATTGAGGCCTTAGATGATGTGTTTTTAAAGCATTGGAGGGATAATAAAGATCTGCTCTTTTATTATACTGAGTTTGGGAACTTGCAAAGGCAGAATGGTGAGCTGTTGTCTGATTTCAACAAGAGATTCAATCATTTGTACAATAGAATACCATATGAAGTGAAACCCACCCCTACTTCTGCCATGATCACTAATGCCAATGCCTTTGATTCTCAGTTCTTCCTGCTGATTAGAGAAAGAAGATGTGCTTCTTTGGCTGATATGCAAGATGCAGCCTTTGAAGTAGAATCAAACATCATAGCTGCAACGAGGCTCGAAGGTAATGCTGAAAGGAGAAGACAGGGGGGTAAGTCCTCATCATCCTCAAATCCTAAGATCGATAAATTGGCCAGGATGATAGAGTCTTTAGCCTCTGCAGTTTCTAGATTAGAAGCTGAGCAGCGTTCTGAGGAAGTAGGAGCTTCTAGTACCTTTGCTCTACCAAATCCAAATCCATACAGAGGAGCAAAGGAGCAGCTGTACGTTTTGTAGAAAAGCAAAGATACAAATGAAGATCAAAGGGTGAAGACCCTTTTTCAAAGTATAGTCATGCAGGAAGAGCAGTCTGAAGAAGAGGAGGAGGTCCATGGTTTGGAAGATAAGGGCAGTGCCCCTTTCTTAACCAGAGCTGCCTATGAAGAAACATTATCCAAAGGCACTGCTCGTGAGTTTGTTGTACCTGCAAAACAACAAGCTTATCAGCAAAATCAACCAGCAGCAGGTCCCACTAGCCTCGAAGACCCTGAGCTTGAAGCCAGCCCATCTTCCCATGACTATGCAGATCTACAAATTCACCAGCCTGCTGTTATCCCTAGCCCAATGATCAAAAAGGGTGAAGTAAATTTCCCATCATCTTATGCTTCTCTATCTGTTCAGGAGACAATCCCTCATAGTTGCCTCATAGACACTAAAGCAGGCCATGATTTAATGCCCAAGGCTGATATTGATAATCTCAATCTTGACATTTTGATGCCTGCCCAGGTGGCCTCCACACAGCTTGAAAGGGCAGTTTGTCAGATGACAGAGGAAGAAGGTGCACCATTTTGGGACTCCTCCTTGGATGAGGATTATTTCGAGAAAGACACAGGAGCAAATGATGTCTTTGTGTCCTCCACACAAGAACACATAGATTCACCATTTATATTAATTGTGCAGGCCACAAACAACACAGACAAGTGCACAACAATCATTGTTATTCAGCAGGTGTACAAAAGCTCCCATGAAGAACAGCCAAGGAGGAGAGCATACAGAGAGGGGATGAAGTATAGATCATCTATACCTGATAAGGTTAAATGCCCTAAACTTTTTGAGCTAGATGATCAAATAAATCCAATTCTTCAGCTCTTTGATGAACTGGCTGATAGGCCGGCCAAGAGGGGGAGAAACAATTTTAATGGCCCAGTAGATGGCCAATTTTTCAAGATTTGTGTTGTTTAAGGTTTTTGATCCTTAATGATTGTAAGCATGTTCTTTTATAGGTTTAGCGTAGACTTAATTAGACTCCATGCCCAATGGAATACTAGGAAATGTTTTTTATGCTTGTTTTGTATGAAGGCATTGGTCTGCAGTTCTTGAGACCTCACAGGGAGGATATCATCCCCAGAAGGAACCAGTGTTAGCTCTGCTACACACTTCAACATTTGGAGGACCAAATACTAGCTTGGCCGTGTGTTTTTGCACAAGGAGGGCTCGCAGCAGTCTATTTTCTTCTCCTCCTTCATTTTCCTTTACTCTCATAACCCCCGCTAGCCCTGTTCTCTTACAAAACTCAGCATAAACCCTTTTCCTTAAGCCCTGGGTGCTTAACCCATGAACCTATGCCCATATAACCCTTCGCCTTAATCCCCACCATCGATCGCACATCGCCCGATCTGACGGTCCCTGCCGCGAATAACCTGCACCGCTGCTTCCTCCACCATTTGATCTACTCCGCCGCGATCGGACGACATCCGCACCTCACGATCCTGCAAACTGCTCGTGCTTTAACCCGCGGGGAAAGCGGTTTCCCTCCCGTCACATCTACCACCCGTCGCGCGCTTATTGCATCACTCCCCCGCGTACGAATACCACCCACCTTCGAAAAGCGGTGCGGGAAATACCGCTTACTGCACATACTCCATTCCCCACTCGTAACCTTCGTACATCTCTTGTACCCGATAGCCATCGGATCTGCCCACCCGCGATCTGACAGCTCACGTTTGTTGTTCCCGCTTTCTCCCGATATCCTCTACAAATCGATCTTCGCCATCCATTTGCATGATCCAATGGCTAATATCTTTCCTTAGCCATGTAGTCTTCACGTCTATAGCCTGTACTGTGCATCCGAAGGACAAAGATGGCCAACATTCAGTACTCCAAGCAGTTACTCCTCAACAACTGCATTCAAGAGCAATATGGCCAAAGGACAAGAAGGATGTTCCTCGAGCAGATCACAACATTTATCAGTTATGGATTATTATTTCATATGATATTCTACCTGCTCAAGAAGGACAGCAGAATATCAGAGAAGATCAAGTGTGTTCACCAAAGCAAGCAGATTGCAGCAGAGACCCATACTAAATAGTTAAAGTGGTTGGTGGTCCATTATGACCCCTCCATGCATAGAATACCAGAACATTTTGTAATCAACCTCTATATATACCCAGAAAACAGATGGGATGATGGTTGATGGTTGTTGTTTTGATGTAAGGTTCAACTTCTGGAGACTGTAACTACTTTGATACTTGCAGCGTCTGGTCTTCATTTTCAGCTAATACAAGCTTCTTTTTTTGTTAATTTCTCACTTTCCACTTCTATTTTGTTCTAGGTTGTGCTTGTTGAGCATTTGTTCATGAACTCTTGATATTTAGCATTAGAGGGGCTGTCATCCCATCTTTGTGTTAGAATCTAGTATGTATCATTGACTGTGTTATGCAGGTTTCTGTTATTTTAGTGCCAGAGAGCTGTCATCCTGTCTGTGCACTAGGAAATAGATTTGCAGACCTTTTTATTGGTTGCAGCCGACCATCACATGGTCTTTTGCATCTGCTGGTGTGGTCAGTATTCTCCATCTTCACCGATTCTTTAAACTGTGAGTGATTGGTGGTCTAAAGCCTTGTAATCTCGGGGTGTTCACCCATGTCTGGAGTTAAGCATAGTAGAAGTGGTTATCTGGCTTGAACAAGCATCATTCCTTCCATTCATCCATTTCCAACATTTTTGTTAAGTTTGTAATGTTCCCGAGTATCTCCGAGATACAACCTAGGAGAGTTTCTTGGGGTGATAATAGATGCCACCATGAAAATTATTATAACCAAAGTTTAAAATTGACAACAATGAAAAATATTTCAAATAGTGAGGAAATTGCCGTGTCAAATTGCTTTTCCTTAAATCTAAATACTCAATTCTAGTACAATTAGCCAAAAACATTGGCAAAGTCCCACAAATTTTATTAGTGTGAGCAGGAAAAAAGGTTAAAGAGATACAACTGCCATTATGTTCAGGTATTGATCCTTATAAATTGTTCTCCCACTCAAAGCATTATTGGAAAGATCTAAATGCCGCAAAAGAGAGAGGTTCCTAAGATTCGTGTTTGGTGTTCACGAAATTCCATTCCACAGGCAAACGTATTATATTGGTTTGAAGATTTACATGAAAGTTTAGATTCATAGGGGTCTATTAACATGAAAGTTTAGATTTACATGAAAGTTTAGATTAAAGTGGCATGCAATCTAGGCAGCCCTGCTTAGAGGGATTACCATTAACCAGTAATCAAAAACTTTTTACAATTTTTTTTGAAATTTTAAAATCAAATTTATAGATTTTTTTGGATTTTTAATTTAATTTATAAAATTTTAACTTAAATTTCATAATTCACATAATATTTAGAGCACAACATAAATTTTATAGTTTTCATAATATAACATAGCTCATTTATAATCTAATACAACACAGCTTATTTATAATATGAATAATTCAATTTCAAAAAAATTTACCTTTATAATAAATACCATTAAATAATTTTAAAAATCAATCATTATATTATCTTTATATCCTTTACGGATTTTGTATATCTATTATTATTATTAAGAGAATTAAATTCACTTAGCATAAGAGTATTGAATTTACTACATACTCATTGAATGTCCAAATTTGTAATGGACATAAACTGAGTGTAATGAACATATATACGGAGGGATTTTTTAGCAAACCTGTAATGAACATACATACGGAGGGATTTTTTAACAAAGATATATGTTAATTTCCCATGAACGTTAAATTAATTTACTTTTTAATCGAACTTGTTTCATTGGTATATAATTGAATAGTGAACATTTTTTAATAAATATGATAAAGGATGAACTTTAATTTAATTAAAGATTTTGAAAAGATTTTAGAATTTGATATGATAAAATTGATAGGTTAAAAAGTTGGACATTTTCAATTTGTGTGAAAAATACTCAGAAAAAGACCATTTTTCTCAATTTGTTTGCGAAATAGCAAAGGCCATGTTAATCGACCATGCTAAGCTTCTCTCTATCCTTCCAATTTTACGTAATGTGTCCAAAAAGACATAATAAAAATGATGATAAAGAAAGGTCGCCATTCTTGAATATATTGGCCACAAAAAAGTTCTTTGAAATAGAATATTTACACCGTAAGGCGTTTCCCTCTGAAAACAACTCCCCCAACTACCAACGTAAGGCGTTTCCCTCTGAAAACAACTCCCCCAACTACCAACGTGTAATGATCTGCACCATTCGAACGGAGGTTAGACAATTGAAAATTTTGAGGCCCTTGGATTAATAGTTAATACAAAAAACCCTAATTTTTAAATTATAACGGTCATTCTCTGTTGCGATTTCTACATTCAACTTCAATTTGAGGATGCAGGGTAAGGAAAGCCAAATCCTTCATTCATGCAATATTTTTTCCTTACACGCGGATGCTTTGCAACCTCTGCAATGCTTAACAGGCACGCGAGGGAAATTTGAGTGTTTTTCATTGCATTAATTTTGCTCTGCGACTCTGCAAAATCTTTCAAAGAAGATTCACAAAGGGAATTTCACCGATAGAATTTCCGCTTGCAGGCTGAGCGACTACATAGCGGCAGACCTTACCAGTGAGATATACCAAATGTATTTTAAAATAATATAAATTATGTTAGTCGGTTGGTTCAAAATATGTGTTAATCTATTGGTTCTTTAGAGGGCATATCGAGAAACAATTCCATGGTGAAACCATTGAATCGAAATCGGTTAGTTTTCCCACCTAAATTGTATCGTAATTCGTAGTTGGTCAGGCGAGAGGCCACGCTGTGTGTCGATTCCATGGGGAAACAATTGAATCGAAATCGGTTAATTTTCCCACCTAAATTGTAACGTAATTTGTAGTTGGGCGACTTTGGGCAGGCGAGAGGCCACGCTGTGTGTCGATAGGCCACGCTATGTGTCGATAGATAGGACGAACAAATGGTCGTTAAATTAAATATTTATTTTGTAACCTAAGAAGAAAACGCTGAGTCAAATTTATTTAATTTGTAATGTATAAAAAGAAACATTTGATGATGATGAAAAATTTTGATAGAGGTTCAAAAAGGGTTTATCTTAAGATTTCTATGTGATTTTTAAAATATTTTTTCTTAAAAATACATGAGTTAAATCACAATATTCAGCTACCATGAAATCTTGATGCCCAACACCCTGATAAATAAATTAAAATAGACACACCTATATGCCGAATGAATTGTTTTTTGCACAATTAAACTAAATTCAACTAAAACTGCACAGGTAACATAGATTTGTTACTGATTAACATAGGCAGTTAACTATTCGGACAGATTCATAGAGTGTTGTGTGTTTAGCGCGTTCAGCACCTAACATGTGTTGTACCTGTTTCTACATTTATTCAGACTGTCCTGAATATCTCATGCTGGCTACAAAAATTCTGGCATGAAAACATGTAACTCTGAAGAAGTTTGTTTTCTGTTTGCGTTCTAATGCTCTATTTTCAGTTGTTCTTGAAGCAATCACATTTAAAAAACTGTTTGATCGCAAAATTCAATATTATTCTTTCATCTTTGATATTCCAATCGAAATCTCTTAAGCGTTGAGGCGATTTGTTTATTGATTTTTACTTAATCACCATTTTAATTGAACCAGATATGCGACCTTGGGCTTTATCTCTATCTTTCTGTCAGAAATTATAATAAAGCTTGGAAATTTCAAAATTCGTAGCCACCTTTTATCTTTAATTCTCAAGTAATATCTTTTATCTTTAATCGTCAAGTAATATCTTCATAAATCTTCTTAAATTCAACTCTATCGGGAATTTACATCTTTGTTAATATAGCTCTATATCTAGTTTATTGATGAAACAACTCCACCTCGTAAGTCACTTAAATAAATAATTTTGGCTGCCTTGCTGATCGAAAGGATTTTTGCTTAAATACAGTAGGTCAATTTGATCGTCTAACCCATAATGATAGAACATGGCTCTTTGTTGTTTATTTTGGCTCAGGTGGAAATATAATGTTCTTATTTCTTTTAAAATTTTACTGTGTTGGTCTTAATATGTGTTTCCCGCACATGTATTTAAAAATGAAAATCAGAAAAATAGAAACAATTGTGAAATTGGAAAATGAAGATTGGAAAGCAAAAAACTAGGATTTTGGAGAATTGGAAAGTCAAGAAAACAGTGTAAAAAGATTAAAATAGATTATTACTCATTTTGTAAATATATTTTTATTTTCTAAGAGTTTAGATAAATTTATAAATTTAGAACAATAAGTACATAAAAATTGAAATATATACCTTATTGGAGCAGTAAGCTCATAGGCTATGAAGGACGGTACAATCCAGCGAAGCAAAGTCAATTTTCTTTTTATTAAGACGGCCACTCTCATAGAGAAACCCCCTTGGAGATGACAAGGGAACTTTCGATGAGGGCGTGGTGGGGTCTAGCTGCACAGATAAAAGGAAAGCGAGGGAAACATTTTCAGTAACTTTTTTGAATCCACTAAAGTCAACATGTTCCAAGAAGGCCTCAATTTTCTATGTTGTTTTTTCCACTTGAAATAATTAATTTTACTTTTTATTTACTAGGGATTATAAAAAGTACATTTTTCTACCAGGAATGATTAATATTTCTCTCTTGGTACAAACTTACAACATTTGTGATAACATCATTAATAATTAAAAATTGTTGGGCTATATACACTAAAAACACAAGAAAAATGAGCCAATAGGCTAAATTTCGTATTTGTCTTACTTCTATTAGATTTATGACTTTGCAATGAACAAGAACTATTCTATTTCTTTTTAATGCAACTTAACATGATTTAGCTATCAACGTCTATTATTGTTTACTTTTAACTTGTAAATTAATTTGCAGTTTATTACAGTGAGTAAAATGTTGCTTTTTGCTATAAGTTTTGTTTCCAAAAATCTATATAGATATTGTAATAAGATTTTAATGCAACATAACATGATTTAGCTATAAGCTTCTATTCTTGTTTCAGAGTTTTAACTTGTAAATTAATTTGGAGTTTATTGTAGTGAATAAAATGTTGCATCTTGCCATAAGTTTTAACTTGTAAATTAATTTGGATTGTAATGCAATGAGTAAAATGTTGCATCTTGTCATAAGTTTTGTTTAAAGGTGACTTAATTGTATCGCATTGATTTTGACATGACAACATCAGTAAAATGATATAAGTTGTTACAGCTGGTACACCTATGTACCTATGTTTGGTGCATTAATCACTGTATGGCATTGAAGGAATCTAGTGGCATTCTCGATCATTGCTTGATTGACAAGAACATGAACCTTGTGTTGTACAACATTTGTATTGACTATGAAGGATTTAAGGAGGAGTAATGTTGTTTTCGCTGAGCCTAGCAAGGATTATCAAATAGACTCTTTATTGGTCCCTATGGTATACATTTTTTGGATCTTGTTTTCTCCCTTAATTATAAGTGCATAAAAATATTAGATTCATAGGACAGGGTACCATTTATCATGTGAGCCAATGATCTGGGACATTTTCTGATTGAATTCTTCAAAACTTATTGTCATTTGATCTTCCAAAATGTGCAAATAGTTTTATTGGTTGGAATATTGTTACAAGTTATAATAACATAGATTTTGTTTTATATAATGCTTTCCACCTTGCATTTTTTTTGTGGATATGGGTAAGCAATATGCTCATCCAATAAAGAATAAATTCTTGTGTGTAGAGTCATTGGGTTTACTATGGTAATGATCATAACATTTTCCATTTCCAGTCTTTTGTTTGTTAGTCTATGGTGTAGTGGTTGAGACTCGGCATCACCATCTTAATGACACAAAGTAAAACTTAGAGATGAGAACCTTGAATTATAATTTGGTTGAATTTTATGAAATTTATATGCAATATTAATTCAATAATTAATAAAAAATATAGTCTAACGCACCCTAAATCAATTTCTGTTTATACAACTTTAGATTTTCATTTCTGCTACATCTTTGTATCTTATTTAGATTTTTCCATTCCCATGTTGCCATTGTTCCTCAATTTATGCCTTACGATGTTTCCTTTGCAACATCTGGTGCAAATGCTAGTTTAAATTTTCTTAAATCAAATTCAAAGGTTTAATAAACAAATCACGCAAAGTTTTTGTTAAAGTTCTTTGTGTAATAAAAATAAATAAATAAATATATAACACTGAAAGGTCACCATTCTTGAATATACTCGTCACAAAGAAGTTCTCACTTATTGAAATAGAATATTTTAAATTTTCTTGAATCAAATTCAAAAGTTTAATAAACAAGTCACACAGAGTTTTTGTTAAAGTTTTCCGTGTGATAAAAATAAATAAATAAATAAATCGAACGTTTTTAAACTATTGCCTTTATATGTTTTCATGAAACTTTAATGATAAAAATAAAAATGCAATCCCATCATTAAAATGATTAATTTGAATAGAGGTAGATCCTCAATTAAATGATGATAGCAAAATAGAAATGTTAACCAATCAATGACGAGTTATCCTACCGCCCACACACACACACACACACACACACACAATATATATATATATATATATATATATATTTTCACACACGCAGCGATTACTTTATGATCTGTACAACACTTAGCTTCTCTTTAATCGGTTTTGTAAATACAATCAGTCTTTATAATGGAGTTGATGAATTTATTTATATTCATGCGTCAGACGCCGATATTAAATGAGTATATCATAGGATATCTCTTTCCAGGTAGGCCTGTTGCAAACGTAATATTTAAGACGTATGGTTACATAACCATGGTCAAGTAATCACATTCCTTTCGGATTTCAAACTGGGTCAAACTGGGTCATTACAATGAAGATTCCACCGCATTTAAGCTTCTTAGATATATTTATATTATGGTAAGATTTCATATTCTAGTGGTGGGAAGAAAGTTTACCATTTTTATTAATAACTTGGAATGTTCAAAAAACTGGTTTTTGAGCATAAAAAAGCTAGGTGTGGCCTGCGTGTAAAATGAGATGCGAAGAACCATGAGAGAATGTAATATTTATGTTTTTTGATTGGAAATTAATTGAACATGATAAAAAATGATTAAGAGTTATAAACAAAATTGAGATTAATATGGAAATGCAATAAGACATTGATCACACTAAAAATTATATATGTGATAAGATAATATGCCAAAAATATCATTGGGAGATTACATGACAATTTAATTCACCACATACTAGAGCCAACATCCATTACTTGGTTCTTTATGTAGGGAATCGATACATTCCATAGAAGAGTTGTGGTTTGTTAGGTGGTAGACCCAACACCCAGTGTCTAGCTCTATTGCAAAAGATAAATACACCAACTACTCCCCAAATTCCAATCCCAAAACCGATCCCCAATGCCATTAATGACATCTTTTCATCTAGATGCTCAAGCCATCCCATTTTCATATGGGCACTGCTACTATTATTATCACCTTCTCCCACTGGCTTTTCCTTTTCACTGCATGAATCTAAAGGACACCCATATAAGCACTTATTCCTTTGAAATGATGTTGCACTGAATGTGGAAAATTGTGTTCCTCTGGGGATTGGCCCACAAAGGCTATTAGATGAAACATCCAGAACAGCCAGACTGTATAGCTTAGAGAGCTCTTCAGGAATATGTCCACTCAAATCGTTCTTGCTCAAGTCTAACTGCTCCAAAGCAGATATGTTGCTAAGAGATGCAGGTATTAGCCCTTCCAACTGGTTGCCAGATAAATTTAGCAATCGCATGTCTCTCAAAGTTCCTATGCTTGCAGGTATTTGTCCTACAAGATCATTGTTGGACAAATCAAGTATTGTGTTTGTTGATGAGAGGTATGGCAGAGTATACTCACATCTTTTCATGTGAACTGTGATTTCTTCTTTAAGGGGAAAATAGTTTGAAGAATTTACAAATCCTTGAAGTCTTTCAAAATGTAATGGCATTCTTCCACTAAATTTATTATTGGATAAATCCAATACATACAAATAGGGGAAATTTGTTACCCATTCAGGGATGCCACCATGAAAATTATTATAGCCAAAGCTTAAAATTGACAACTCTGAAAAAGATTTCAGATAGTAAGGAAGTTGCCCAGTTAAATTGTTTTTCCTTAAATCTAAAAGCTGAATATTAATACAATTAGCCAAAAACATTGGCAAAGTCCCAGAAAGTTTATTAGTGTGAGCAGAAAAAAAAATTAAAGAAGTGCAACTGCCATTATGTTCAGATATTGATCCTTCTAAATTGTTCTTTGATAAATCTAAAATTTAAAGGGAATCCAAAATAATAATATTGGGTATAGTGCCAAGAATATTATTATTATATAAATCTAGTATTCGTAAATCCTTTATGTGACTTATACTAAGCGGGAGAGATCCACTGAAATTGTTATTTGATAAATCAAGATATTGAAGATTGCTTAATTGACCTATGTTATGCGGGAGAGATCCAATTAACTGGCTGTTTGATAAACGGAGAGCTAACAATTCCGTATTGGTAATACTGGGGGGATGCTAATGCTACCTCTAAGGTTGTTAGTCGCTAGGTACAACCAAACTAGGGGCTCAAATTAACTGGTTGTTTGATAGACGGAGAGCTAACAATTCCGTATTGGTAATACTGGGGGGAATGCTAATGCTACCTCTAAGGTTGTTAGTCGCTAGGTACAACCAAACTAGGGGAGTACAATTGAATAGGGTGGGAGGGATGTGGCCGTTGTTGGATAAATCAATAAATGATATGCTTTTCATCAAACCCATAACGGAAGGGATTGGACCACTCAATTTGTTTCCTCTACCGGTCAAGCCAGTGAGTGAAGTGCAGTTGACCAGAGAAGTTGGGATGCTTCCACTTAGACTATTGTAGTGGAAGTAGAGTGCTTCCAACCTGACCAGGCGACCCAGTTCTGATGGTATTGGACCACTCAAATTGTTGTTGCTAAGAAACAAACCTGTAAGTGAAGTGCAGTTGCCGAGAGAAGTTGGGATGCTTCCACTTAGACTATTGTAGCCGAAGTCGAGTGCTTCCAACCTGACCAGGCGACCCAATTCTGATGGTATTGGACCACTCAAATTGTTGATGTTAAAAAACAAACCTGCAAGTGAAGTGCAGTTGCCGAGAGAAGTTGGGATGCTTCCACTCAGAGCATTCTGGGACAACAAGAGAGATTCCAAGTGGACCAGACGACCGAATTCTGCTGGGATAGAACCCCTCAACTGGTTGCCTCTAAGATCCAACGTTTGCAGCAAAGCGCAGTTGCCGATAGAAGTTGGTATACTCCCCTCCAAAGAATTATAGGAAAGGTCGATCCGTTGAAGACGTGTACAATTAAACAATTCCTTTGGAATTCTTCCACTCAAAGCATCATTAGAAGAGAGGTGAAGTATTCGTAGCGCTTTCAGCTGCCCAAACTCTGCTGGAATTCTCCCACTCAAAGCATTACCGGAAAGATTTAAATGCCGCAAAAGAGAGAGGTTCCAATATACGGGGAGAGCGTACCATTCAACCCGCGGAAAGGGAGAGAAATTGAAACCACTCGATTCGTGTTTGGGCTGCACGAAATTCCGTTCCACAGGCAGACGTTATGTGAGTTATTGGCCGTCCAGTTGGAGAGCGATCCAAGTGGATCCAATGTGATGCCCTTCCGGAAGCTCAGAAGCGGCTCCACATCCCTTTTATGGCGATTCCGTCCATTAAAAAGAACGCTTTCAACAGAAGTGAATCCATCCGTGGGCATTGCTACACCCATCATGACAGAGCACACAAACATCATGACGACGAGGAGCAGAAGAAGATCCATTTCTGACTCTACCACTCCAACTTCCTTCAGATCTGTTGTGTCTTTATAATCACAGAGCAGTGATTGTGAACAAGAAGGAAGTGATTGTGAACAAACTTTTTGACTTGACTTGGCCCTGGGAAACAAAAGATAGTGTATTGAGTTGTTGATTCAGTGTGGGCGAGGAACATGGCGGAAAATCTTGGCCCTGGGAAACAAAAGATAGTGTATTGAGTTGTTGATTCAGTGTGGGCGAGGAACATGGCGGAAAATCTTTCCAAAATTGTAAGTGGAATTTTGTGCCATTCATGAAAAACGAGGAAAAATAGGGCTCTCATATAAAGTTCGGCGTATGAACCAAAAATGAAGAATATAAAAATCATTTAAATTGGAAAATTGTAATGCAAAAATTGCGGTGTATTGACCTGATTCAGTGTGGGCCAGTGCGTGAGGACAACGCTGAAAATCTTTCTCGAAGTTGATTGAATTTTTGTATGAAAAATGAAGAATATAAAGTGAGAATGGCGGTGTCTTGACTGGGAGAAAACGCGTAAAGAAAGTGGAGGGACCTCACGACTTGACCCGAGAAAAGAGGAAACGTTGAACTATGAAACAACAATGAAGAAAATAAAATCATTTAAATTGGAAAGCAAAAATTCAATCCCCAAAAACAGTGAAAGCATTAAAATATGGAGATATTTTTAATAAAACTGCCATTCGAGTTCGATTGTACTATTTTCTTTCGATTTCGATTGTATTATTTTCTTTGTTACTGGATCAAATGTTCTCAAATTTTGGGGTTTGATATCTTTCAAAGTTTTGTATGTATTTTTGTTTAATAAATAAAGATTATTATTGGTATGGTATATGGTTTGTAACAAAATATTTGGTATTAGATAGTTAATTTATTAAAAAAATTTAAGTGTTTTCTCTTTTCAAATAAAAATATATGAATTTTTGAGAAAGATATAATTGAGTAATAAAAGAGAGATTTTGTATGTGAATACTTCATAAAATTTCTTTACCAAAATACAATTTTTACAACACTTCAATTTGTTAATTGATTAGGGAAACTTTCATGACCTCTTGATTGCATCCAATACCATAAATGTATAGGGAAAAGAGTGTAAGAAAAATTAGAGCTATGTGATAATATAAATGTGGTAAAAGAACAAAATAGAGAAAGAGAAATGGGCCCTTGGAAACAAAAATGAAGAATATAAAAATCATTTAAATTTGAAAATTGTAATGGAATGAGAAAATTTAGGGAACGCAAAAATTGCAGTGTATTGACTTGATTTAATGTGGGCCACTGCCTTAGGACATCGGGTACTTTTTTTCCAAAAGTTAATTGAAATTTTGGCACATGAAAAGGAAGAATATAAATAAAATTGTGACGGAATGAACAAATTTAGCAAAAGTGAGAATGACAGTGTATTGACTTGGGTCAGTGGGGTCAACCGCGTAAAGAAAGTGGCCAAAAATCTGGTAAAAAGAAGAGGAAAAAGCAACCTCTGGACTTGACCCGAGAAAAGAGGCAACGTTGAACTGGGAAATCTTTCGAATCTTCACTGAAATTTTGTTTGATTAAAAAACAAAAAGATGAACCCAGTGGAGACTAGCAAATCTGGATATTATTGAAATTTTGTTCAGTAGTCTTATTCGCCCATAGAAATCAATTTCTAATTATAGAATATTATATATATATAATATATTTATATTATAATATTATATATTAATATATATATAATATTTATTATCGTGAAGACAGTAATTTAGGGATATTCTTAAGTTAACAAATCTGTTATTGGATTGTATTATTATTATTATTATTATTATTTAAAGCATGGTAAATTAGTAATTTATTATATTAATTTGGTGAATTTTATGGTTGTCAATATAAAACCAAGAGTATATACCTAACAGTTCATAAGTCAGATATACCAAAAACTTATGATTTAGATAGAGCCTGGACTCACTAGATAAAATATTCTCAAATTTTAGGGTTTTATTTTTTCAAAATTTTAGTATGTAATTTTTAAAGAATAAAATAAAAAAATATTTATACTGTATATGGTTTGCAACAAATACATCAAGCATTAGAAAGTTAATTCATCAAAATTTTCCAATTGTTTTTTCTTTTCCAATAAAAATTCATGATCTTCTTGAGGAGAGCAACAAATAGAAGGGTTTTGTAGGTGACTACCTTATAGAACTACTCCACCAAAACACAAATCTTACAACACTTTACCCTATTAATTGATTATAAAATCTTTCACGACACCTTGTTTGCATGAATGTGTTTCATGAGGGTTGCCACAAAGTCACTCGGGCTCCCAAATTTCCCATTTTTATATTTTCTTGTATCTACCATTTTAACTAATCTATTTTTAATAAACTTCATCCACCATTACGAAATTATAGCATGTTTGATTTAGCCACTAGCCTTTAATTCACCTATCTACAATTTACACCCCTCCTTAGCATACTTGCTTGCTTCTTTGTTGAAGTCTCTTTAGGACATGGAACTGCGTCAAGTCCTTTAGGAACAAGCCTTTCAACAAGATGATGCAAGATTAGGAGAGAATCTCCCATAACCATAAGTGTGTCCACCTATTTCCCTTTGGCTAACAAAATTCCCTGGTAAAGACCATATATCTCTAATTGATTATTTGTTTATGACCAAGAACATATGAGTACTTGAACACTTGTTCCTCCTCGGGGTCATAGAGTACCTATCCCCCACCTGCAACCCTTGGGTTCTGTTTGGATGCCCCATAAAAATAGAGAATCCATCCTTGTTGCAAGCTCTTCCATGCTCTTACTTCTACCTCTACCAGTCTTAACTTCCATATTTTATCTATTTCAAGCTTGCTCCATCCTATGTTTTGGGAAAAATTCTCCAAAACTATAAACTTTCTAAGCCAATCCCATTCCATTTGGTCTAAGGCTTGTTGAGAAGATTTATAGCCTATCTTTTGAGCTCCAAACTCAACACAAAATGTAATTGTTTTCATCAATGTGCTATGGGGAGGAGTATTCATGTTATTAAAGATTGCATTATTCCTTGTTAACCATACTTTTCAACATATGAATTTTGAGAGAGCTACCCAATAAATTTTGAAGATATGCTTCTTCAAAAAGCTTCTAGAATAAGTTTTGGTCTATGAAAAGAAGAATTCTTGAAAATTAGAGTGTCATTCCACTGTACTAAAGGGTGGGGCAATTGCTTCCATCCAAAGCTCTCTAGTCCTGAATCTTGAATAAAAGTAGGGCTTAATTCTTTTGGAATCAACAAAGGAAGAGTTAATTTCAGGCCTTGTGCAATTATTCTAAAAGTGTAAACCACCATTCTGAAAAAGAAAATTAAGTCTTATTACCTCCCAAAACTAATGTTTGAAGTGGGTAAAAAAACTCTCTGGTCTTGGAGCTTTGTTTGAGTTGAAAGGAGAATACTTGTTGCTAGATTTCCTCTTCAGTGAGACCTTTTATCAAAGCAAGGTTATCCTCCTAAGACAAAGATTCCAAAATTTGTTCCAACATCGATAATTATGCTTCAAAGATACATAGCGCTTTGGTGTTGTACAAATCACTAAAGTGATGGGCCTCCCTCTCCTTAAGTTGATCAAAGTTCAAGATTTTAGTTTCTGTTTTTGTTATCTCTTTGATGTTATTTTTCCAGACCTAGTTCTTTTCTTGTTTATGAAAATATTTTGTATTTATATATCCTTCCTTTAACTAAATACTTCGAGACTTACTGTTTTATGTTAATTAGTAAATTCTTCCCTTTCTTCCTTAGGCAGTTCTTTTGTCATAGGCCCATCGTCTTTATTAGATTGTATAATTTCCATTCTCTTTTCATGTGCCTGTATCTCTCATTGTCTCTCCATCTATTGTTCTTGAGCTTGCTTTTTTAATGTGATTTTTAATCACTTCATCTTTTGTTCCCAAGTAATCACTCAGTTTCCCATGATCCATTCACTCCAAAGTTTCTTTACCTGATCGCTGAAACCTGTTTTACGTTTCCATATTGGATGATAACATAAGGGAAGTGGCCTAAAATCAATATTTTCACTGATTTCAAGAAAAAATGGTGTGTTATCTGAAATATTTCAAGGAAGGATTAAAAAATAGACCAATATATTTTGAGACAAGAGTGAGTATGCTATTGATAATCTATATAAATGAGTAGCAATATAACACAATCCATATTTTGTTTGCTCTAAGTAAATTTTTTGGAGGAAGGTTTTATTTCCAAAAAAAATAATTTTTGGATGAGATCTTCCAAATGTCTTGAAGCTAATCTCTAAATTGAGATCTCTTTTTGTTTTCCCACTGATGTAAAGGTGTATTAAAATCTCCTAAAAAGATGTAATCAAAGAAAAAATAGAATCTCCAAGAGCCAGCAAAGCATCCCAACTTTCTTGTTTATCTTGAAAATGTACTGACATATATAACAAAAGAGCATACCTTATTTGAGGGGATATGAAGAAATTTGGTAGCGAATTAGTGGGTGGACGATTGATGATAAAGCAACCTAAGTGATGATTTATCCAAAAGGGTGGACACACCAATTGCTTCTCCTCTTGAACTAACAAAATTAATCCCATTTCCATTCCAAATCTTATGTTGTGTTTGAAGGATACCTTGATCCCCCATTTTTGTATCCTAGAGAAGGAGAACTTGTAAGGACTCTGGACACCACATATCTCCACAATGGTATGATATTGTCCACTTTGGGCCTAAGCCCTCATGGATTTTCTTTTGGACTTACACCAAAAGGCCTCATACCAATGGAGATATTTGTCCATCCTTATATACCCATGATCCTCCCC
>APFE031688159.1:0-19266 GCA_000404065.3 Pinus taeda | reverse complement strand
CAAATGAGCAAATTGTAGACATCTTCACCAAAGCACTTGGAAGGGAAAAGCTTGAACGATTCAGAATGATGCTTGGACTCACCAACATCCCTTCAGATTAAGGGGGGGAATGCTGACACCTAATCCTTGTGATTGGGTGAATTATTGTTAATAGATAGATATGAATATGAACAGTCATCGGGAGACGAACTGAACAGTCTCTCCCTCATGTATATAATGAGGACCTACCTGATGGAATAATACAGTCAATTATTTTCTACCCCATGGAGTTACTGCCTAGTCTGAAAAACAACAACTATGAACTAATAAACAACACACACATAAATACGTAACACTTGATTAGAAGAGCGGGCCCAACTCTCTGATCAGGGCTGCATTAATCACAACGAAGAATGGAGCAGCAAAAGAGATGATAGTTTATTAATCTAGAAAGAGCTATTACAATCTCAATGGTCTGCAACTCCAGCTACACAGCTTCCTCCTAGTTGGTTGTTGCTGTGAATTGCGGATATGTTGCGGGAAGCTACAAGATTGTTACCTGTTCTCTTGAAGTTGTGGTCAAACATACATTTTAGTGATGCGAATAGGAAAAGCCCATGACTTTACTTCATTAATAAAATATTCCAATAGACAGAAAAAGGGGTAATTACCTTGTGGATTTAGCATAGTAAACATAGGCAAATAAGTGTAAAAAGGAAAAAGAGAGGAACGGAAATGCAATAGAAAGACAACCCGATTTGGTGCCCAACAATATTTACACAATAAAATATAAAATTAATTTTAATACAATGCATAATTAATTAGTTAACTTGTTCCGCTATGAGAACCATAGTGGTAAAATAATGCTCCTCCCAACTAATGGGAACTTGTAACACCCTTATCCCACATCCACCCAAGTTACCATGCCAACTGGGGTAAATATGAGATGAGAGACTACTATGATCAAATTCGACCTCCTAGGTGACCTTAAGGAAGTGGAATGAATAGAACATCACATACATCCATCCAACATCATCCACATAACCCTTAGGAGACAAGTCAACCACTCAGACAGCCTGTCCCTCGGTCCCACTACTGTTCTAGACAATTTAGGTCACAAATTCTCTCTTGATATGGGCAAGGGAGCAACTAGAGACCTAAAGCTGCTCTCATAGGCCTTCGTACTAGTGAATTTTGTCAAAACGTGCCAGTTATGTGCCAGTGAATCCAAGATTTGAGCCATTTTTTCAGTCTTAGAGCCTAGGCCACTACCCAAAATGGAATGAAAGCTCAGAATTAAGTAAAGGACTTGGAAATAATGATGCAAAATTAAATATTTTATCAAGGTCTTAACCATACCCCTACTAACCATGATAAGAATTTCATAAAACATATCATCAACGTGTAACCTAACATAGTTGCTGCCATTAAATAAACATATAACCAACATAACAGGAACATAATTACAATAAACATATCAACCATCAAAATCCATATATACACTAGTACATTTACACATGAAAATAAATGGAATGAATTTCTCATTAATCAATGCAATGAATCGACTAGAAATGGGACTATTACATTCCACCCGACCATAGATTGGCTGAGCCAAGTCTCTCTTCATCCAATCACTCCCATGTCATATTCCAAGCATGAATGTGGGACTCATAGAAAACATTAAAAACACCAATCAATGTGGATGCCACCAGAGTTCTCCACCTACATCGTGAGGAATTTGAGTGCCTTCTAGTCTCTCAGGCTTTACCGTGCATCTACAGTTTGATCCAGGGATCACTAGGCCTTACACTGAGACATACTCTCCAGGCTTTACCATGCAATTCATCCTCGAATCAGTAGGCCCAACAAAGAGAAAATTGACCTCTTGGCTTTACCGTATATCCCGTCATTCACTGGCAACGATTCCTGGGCCCATTGAGGCACACAATATAGCTTTACTACAACCCACAGTCTAGTTCAAGGGTTACTAGGCCAATGGCTTCATGCATCCGCGGTCCGATTCAAGGACCACTACCACCATGGGTTTTTCAATTCAGATATCCAACCCACTCTTTCTCGAATCCAATCCAGCCATTACACATAAACCGAATGAGAGAACCCATCTCATCATAGGTATCAAAAAATGGCAAGGCTAGGCTAAAAATACTGTCACACTTGGAAAAACCCATGCCATGGTATAAATTAAACACATGCAATCCCATGCATGCCAAATATAGCAAGGAAAAAACACATGCAAGTTGATACCTACAACGAAGTCTGTTGTAGCTGCTTCATCCCACCTTTCCCTGTTTGATCTTTGCTTCCTCTTGCCTTCTTTGCCTTTCCTCCTGCAATGCTAAAGTGCTCCAAGAAAACTCTAAGTGTCCAAGATTATGAGAGAGAGAGAGAGAATAATGAGAGAGCTCCAAAGCTAAAATGACAAAAGATTACACTGGCCAAGCTTAACATTGAGCAACCTTGCCAATTAATACTCAAAAGCATTTTTATTAATGAGGCCTCTATTTTCTTTATTTTCCATTATTTTCCTTCAATTTCCTCCTCACATGAAACCTATGACCTTTCACCTTCCTTTTCTCCTAATTTCCATTATTTTTATAAATAATTGTGCCAAAAATGGCATTTTCCTTTCCAAAGCCTTATCCATTACCTTTGTCAATTTCCTTAAGAATAAACAACCAAATGAACACCCCCTAGGATACCTTACCCAACATTCACCTTAGAATATGTGTCCCATCATCCATGGTATTTTGTATATTTTACATTAGTTTTTTAACCGAGGCTATTACAGAACCCTCCCCCTTTGGGGAACAATGTCCTCAGTGTTCAATGACACCTATAACAAACAATATTGCTAAACAAAAACATACAGCCCGTGGATATTTATAACATAGCTCATTACAGTGTTTACAACGAATGATCATCTGCTAAAACAAAACATCATGAAAAAATGACAACATATCTTATAGTGGAGCTTTATAACAGATCTCATTAGAGTATTTACAATAATCATGTATACACATATACACATCTGCTAAAACAACAAATAGAGAATACGATGCCCATATCAATCAACAAGGGAAGCTAGAGGCTCCCACCTCCACCCTCAAAGTGGTACTAGGATTCACCTCCTTCCTTGGATGTCTAGAATCTACTACCACAATCAAATATGCATCCAATGTCTAGTGCTGCAATCCCACAACACTTTTCCTCTCAGTGAATAGTTACCGATTTATTTTTCCAGGGCGCACTCCCAATGTGCATATG
Organism: Pinus taeda; assembly: GCA_000404065.3. Classification (NCBI taxonomy): domain Eukaryota; kingdom Viridiplantae; phylum Streptophyta; class Pinopsida; order Pinales; family Pinaceae; genus Pinus; species Pinus taeda. Next base: position 16,002 of record APFE031688159.1, on the reverse strand, counting down.
ATTCCATCTATCAATTCTCATAACCAAAAAAAATCCATCCCTGGCCTTCCCTTCTCTTCTATACAGTCCCTTGAGAAATCTGGTCAACCCTTTCATGCAGTTACTCACCTTCCAAGTTCTGTTGGAATACCTATCACTGGAAATCCATCCCTTGGCAAGGCTTCCTCACATCGGAAGATACAAAAACCAAGGCATATAACATCCTCAAAACCATCATACCAATTATATCATGCTCATGGAAATCAATGGACACAATTGCATACCACTGTCCCATGATGGCCCGGCTCCTGAAGTGCTTTACCAACATACTGCTACATATTCTAATTTTTTCACTTCTGCTGCTGATTCTTGTAGTTGATTTCAACCACCCAACTGGGTATATTCATGCATTCATGTACCAAGTACATAAATTCCATTAGATTTAAAGTAAATTGAAATAAATTCACATCATACCTGATTGGTAGCTCTTAAATAAGGTATGTTTGCAATCATGTTCACTTCTTATCACAACAAGTCAAACTAGCATATTTGACCAAATCAACATTTATAAAAACATCTCTTTGGGTTAGCTCAAAACATAACCAACATAGATCAAAATTATAAATCACATGAAACCATCATAAACCAGAATCATAATTCACATGTAATCATCATATACCAAAATCATAACTCACATGCATAATAAAATTGAAATAAAATGATGATACTTATCCTTTCATCAATCCTTAGCTTCTACCATTGTATTTATTCCATACGCACTCTTGAGCAATTGCGACACCAGAAAAACACCCAATGCCTTCTCCTCTACCGTGTGCACATATACATAGTGCGCATCACACAAATACGACCACACACGACATACAAATACATGCAATACATGCACCTACACACTACATACAACACATACACCTACACCCATTGTATACAATACAATACATACACCTATACCTAGCATACAACACAACACAATACATCTATACCTGATGTACAACACCACACAATACATGCACCTACACAATGCACATACCTAGTACCGCATGCCCAGAACACAACATGTACGACATGCACTCAATCCCACATGTACACTAGTACCATATGTACCAAGCACCACCTACACAACATGACATGTACACGACGCCACCTGCACAATGTGTGCACAATGTCACATGTATGTGGCACCACTTGCACAACATGTACACAATGCCATAGGTACACTGCACCACTTTACAACATGTACACAATACCATATGTACACTGTACCACACAAATGACATGTACGCGATACCACATGTACACCACACCACATGCACAACATGTACACAGGACCACCTGAACACAACACCACTTGTACAACATGTACACAACACCATATGCACACAACACCACTTGTACATAACACTACATATCCAACATGTACATAGCATCATATGTACACAACGTTGCATATCCAACATATGCACAACATCATATGCACACAACATTGCATATCCATTATGCACACAGTACAATATGTACACAACACCGTAATGCAACATGTACATAGCACCATTTATACCGAGCACTGAATATGCAACATTCACACCACACTATGTATACTAACATCCTGTACATAATATTGCATAAACAATATGTACACACACTACATATGCACAATATTGCATGCGCACAATCATCATAGATACAACATGTACAACCTGTATGACATATGTACAATAGTAATACCACACATCTAAAACCACACTACCTCTTCCAAGTAACCTTTCTTCTAGTGTCTCTTCACCATCCATGCTTATCTTAGCATGCCACGGGCCACACAGATTTCATTATGATGATGCATCCCTCAACGTTACCCATCATAGCATAAACATTGCATTGATACAAGTATACAATATCAATTCATATCCACATTATACTAACCTCATACATTTGTCATGACTATTCTTCCCAATTAATTCCTCATAAGACTAGGAACCTCTTCATGTCATTTTCCAGTGTAATCAATCATTCCTCCACAAGAATGATTCTTGATGACCTTGTTAGATAGTAACATGGATACGTAGACATACATACATATACATAAACATCAACATAAAAAAATCACGATCCATCATAAGCATAAAGCAATCATGATCAGAACATAAATACTAGATATCAAGGTCAAGGTTAAGATAACTTCCTTTATTCATGCATAGAATTGAGAACCATTGTTCCCAACTGTCAATCCATCCGACATCTCAAGTCCATTTACTTTATGTTTTATGGTTACCTTTCTTATGTTTGTACTTCCATTGCCTACTTACCACAATGGACCTAACCAGTCCAACCAACTTTCACAGTCTTACCTTTTGCTACGCTTACTCATGCACAAATCTTCATCTGAGTTCTTACATTACATGTAGAGTACCACATAGATCTCCCAAGCGCCATCCACTTTCCTCTTTCCCAACCAATTCCCAAGACTCAAAACATAAAAGCCAAGATAAGAGGCAAACAAGATAAAATAATGAAAACCAATAACAATATGACATCACAAGAAAAGTGGCATGATCATGCACTAGACATAACAAAACTACAAATCAAGCAAAAGAAAATAAAAAAATATCAAAGGAACAAGACTAACAATAGACACCATGATTCAATCCCCATGGTTCTCAATGCTTCCAAAGGAACTTTCAACCTGAGCCTTCTTCAAGATTTCATAGCAGTCTCTTTTTCCATGCAATCCCCTACATCATACTACCATAAACACATAATTGTAGTGCATAAATAAAAATAACAATACACTAGTTACCTCATCTTGTTATGCCAAGCATGTTGCTTACAACTAAACACATCCACACCATCTCTCAAAGGACTCCAATCCTTTGACAAATCCACTTGTAACTAAAGACTAGCTAGTATACTTGTCATATACATGTCCATGCATATAGCACATATCCACATAATGTTATCCAAAATCAAGGTTAAGAAGATTTCCTATGTTCAAAGCACTCATTTGTTTGGAATTATTGTTTCTACACATAGCAAAGGAATTCTTACCCAATTCCTTTCTTTTACATTTTTACCTTGTTGCAATCGAGGCTTACTATGCACCATCACATCACCCAACTATTAGTTATATAGGAAAATCACCTGTCACGCTAATACTAAGCATGTTTCCTGCAACTTCTCACACATGTCAGCCACATGTTCCAAATACCAAGACAATGATATGTATCAATTTGAAATAAACATTTTGCAAGACTAACAATCAAGTCATAATCCATAGTCAACTCGTAATCATTAAACATAATGCTACAACTGTCACCTACTACACTCAAGTACATATCAATTGTATCAACACATATGTATTAGTACAGTCACCTCAAAACAAGATCATTTGAAGACATACTCATATTATGCAATTCATCAACCATTCCACCAACTTGCAAACATACCATATTAAATAAATCAACTAGATGACATAATAGACACCAAACACTTGAACACAAAATAGATGACATAATCAAACAATCAAGCACCAAAGGTATGACATAAGAGAACTCATATCTTAATGTATCTCAAGGGAGGCAATCTTATCTGCACAATCAATCTAGGTTAGCATGATACAACTTCACAACATATCAAATCAAACATAAATCATGATATCCATAGCAATACCTAACTAAAATGTTCACATCATAATCTCATAAGCATTTGTCGTTCATGCATAACAAACACATATGTATGACCAATCTAGATTAGTATGACACCATATCACAAATATGTCGACTCATACCTGAATATCACAACCATAACCATCTACATAGGTCAAAGTTGGTTAACACAATACATATAACATGAAGATCTTCAATGCAATGAACATAACCATCATGCATATAACCAATCCAAATTACAACATCAAGATCTCAATGAAATAACCCTAATCATCAAGTTAATAGCACATAACAACAATAAGCTATATATCATGCTCATCAACAAGATAAAACCGAATCGTCAAGCTAACTATAATATAGCAACAACAAGCTAACCTATAACATACCCATCAACAACATATCATATAACATAATCATCAAGTTATCTAACATAAAACAACAATAGAAATGCATACAACCACATGTTACCATTATTCTTGATTATCCAACACATGTGCATATAACTACACTAATAAACTAACATCCATCATGAATGTAACCATAACATCAAAAGACATGTACATAAACCTAATGTATATAAACCTAATGCATATAAAGATCCTTGACTTACATACTTGCATGCTCAACATATAATACCTGTATGATGATCTAGTCTTACCACAAAGTCTAATGCTACAACCTCTTCTGCATCTCTTGTTCTATCGCAACCCACACATTAGCATCATAACAACCAATAGCACCATGATGACCTAAATTCCATATAATGACTTCAAAAGGCATGTTTGACCTACTATTAATGCATAACTATAACCAAGACCATACATGCATAACGACTGCATATAGGCATATAAAACATGAGTACCAACCATATACACCTCATTCTAGCTAGAGTCCAGTCATCAATGCATGACGATATCAACTACACAAACCATGACCTCATGCATGAAAACAACCCTTAGTCTATTGTACACATTTCCACATGCAACCATCTACATCCATAAGCAATCCATAATCAACTACACATACACATAGACGCATGTAGTCGAGCATAAATGATCAATTCTTGTAATCAACCTACAAGGTTGATAAATATAATCCAAAATATTTAGGAATGTAACCTAACTTACAAGGATGTAAGTAGGTGACATAAAATCAACATATAAGTGACATATAACCCATATACAATCAGTCACATACTTATGACAATGCATTTCATGAAATCAATATCAAATTCTCCATGATAACCATACTATAACCCTAATCAATCATCAAACAAATGGAACAAGAACATGAAATGCAAGCGTAGGAGGCACACATGCAACTTACATGCATGCATGGCTAACACATTCAACCCATCTAGTCAGAGAGTTGAACCATGCTCTGATACCACTCTATAACACCCTCCTCCCACATCCACCCAAGTTACCATGCCAACTAGGGTAAACATGAGACGAGAGGCTACTATGATCAGATTCGACCTCTTGGGTAACCTTAAGGAATTGGAATTCATGAAACATCACATATAACCATCCAACGCCATCAACAAAACCCTCAGGAGACAAGTCAGTAACTCAGACAGCCTGTCCCTGGGTCCCATTATTGTTCTAGACAATTTAAAGCTCAGCCACTCTCATGCTATGGGAAAGGGAGTGACCAAATACCTAAAGTCACTCTCATAGGCTTGCCTGCCAGTGACTGTGGTCAAAACTTGCCAGTTTTCTGCCAACGACTCCAAGATTTGAGCCATCTTTTTAGGCCCAGAGCCTATGCCACTACCCTGAATTTAATGTAAGCTCATAATTAAGTAAAGTACAGGGAAACAATGATGAAAAAGTAAATAGTTGATCAAGGCCTTAACCATACCCCTACTAGTAATGATAGGCATTTCATTAAACATATCATCGACATGTAAACTACAGGTGTAAACAATAGAGTTAAATGTAGGGATCTCTTACTTATCTGACAATTTCCATGAACCATTGTTTCCTCATTTCATTTGCTACCTTATCACTTATTAGGTCATAGATACAATATCCATTCAAATACAAGTAAAAACATGTTGAGAGTCAAACATAGCTACTACCATAAAATGAACATATAACCAACATAATAGGAACACAATTACAATAAACATATCAGCCATCAAAATCTATATATACACTAGTACATTTACACATGAAAATCAATGGAATGAATTTATCATTAATCAATGCAATGAAACTACTAGAGATGGAACTACCACATTCCACTCGACCATATATTGGCTGAGGAAAGTCTTTCTTCAGCCAATCACCCCATGCCATATTCCAAACATGAGTGTGGGACTCATAGAACACATCAAAAACCCCAATCAATGTGGATGCCACCAGAGTTCTCTGCCTACACCATGAGGAATTTGAGTGCCTCCTAGTCTCTCAGGCTTTACCATGCATCCATAGTTAGATCTAGGGATCACTAGGCCCTACACCGAGACATACTCTCTAGGCTTTACCACGCATTCCATCTTGGAATCACTAGGCCCAACAGAGAGAAATTCCACCTCTTAGCTTTACTATATATCTCACCATTCACCTATAAGGATTCATAGGCCCTCCAAGGCACACAATCTAGCTTTACCACAACCCATTGTATGGTTTAGGGCTTACTAGGCCAGTGGATTCATGCATCTGCAATACGGTTTAGGGACCACTACCACCATGTGTTTGTCAATTCGGAAAACCACCCCACTCAACTTCGAATCCAATCCAACCATCCCACATAAACCGCATGAGAGAACCCATCTCATCAAATCTATCAGGAAATGGAAAGGCTAGGTTGAAAATACCATCACACCTGGAAAAACTCATGCCATGGTAGAAAAGAAACATATGCAATCCCATGCATGCCAAATCTAGCAAGGAAAATACACATGCAAGTAGATACCTTTAATGAAACCTATTATAGCTGCTTGATCCTGCCTGTCCTTGCTTGATCTTTGCTTCCCCTCGCCTTCTTTTCCTTTCTTGATCTAATGACAAAGTGCTCCAAGAAAACTCTAAGTGTCCAAGAGTATGAGAAAGAGAGAGAATATTGAGAGAGCTCCAAAGCTAAACTGACAAAAGGTTACATTGACCAAGTTTAACACTGAGCAACCTTGCAAATTGATCCACATAAGCCTTTTTATTAATGAGGCCTCGAATTTCCATTATTTTCCTTCAATTTCCTCCTCACATGCAACCTATGACCTTTCACCTTCCTTTTCTCCTGATTTCCATTATTTTCATAAATAATTGTGCCAAAAATGCCATTTTCCTTTCCAAAGCCTTATCCATTGCCTTTGCCAATTTCCTTATCCATAAACAACCAATTGAACACCCCCTAGAATGTCTTTCCTAACATTCAGCTTGGAATATGTGTCCCATCATCCATGGTATTTTGTATATTTTACATGAGTTTTTAACCATGGTTCTCACAAAACTAGTTTCCACAACCAGATCGAGTCATTTTCACATCATGACATTTCTCTAACCGAGACCATACCAAGTCCATTATGGAATTCCACTGGCCAACTAGCTCAAGAATTCTAATGTACATACAGGTTCCAATACAAGATTCCTCTTGGTAGTGTCCTTCCTATTCCTCTAACAACATCCCATCTATGAGGAATTTTGGGCTTCCTCCAATAGGCTCCAAATCAACAAATTTGCCTCAAGATTTTTCCCCACTTCATCATCTTGGCCAACTCTTTTCCCTTATTGAGATCATTTATCTCTAGGGAGAGAAAATTCGGGTAGGTAAGTGCCATCAACCCCTCCAGAAAGGCAACTGCCATCAACCCAAGGCCTTTTTGGCCATTCACAACTGTCCACAATTTTTTGGCATGTAAAATTCTCTTCTAGCAGTCATTCCCACAATAATTTACATAACGAACCATATGCACATTAGCATTAAACCAAAATAAACATTTACGTACATTGTGCATTTATACTTGACCCTCATCATTGGTCCACAATATCTAGATTGACAGGAAACATAACTGACATACAGGTGGTACACATTCCCATTTTCTAAATAACACAATAATGCATATCTTAACATTATAATTTCTCATTTACAGTTGCAATTCACATTGCAATGTCTTACCTTCACAAATTTTCTTGTTGCCATTAAGCTACCCCTACTTAATCCCACCAACAACGTTAGTCATAAATATGCATTGTTTAAATAATTATTCACTTTCGCAATCATTTTAGTTTCATACATACAATACTATCATGCATAAAAGTATATGTGTTGGGATGGGGTCCCTGGGGTCAATCTTTGTAATAATTTTTATTAAAGAATATTAAGTCTCCGTGAAATGTGGAAGCGAAGCGTGAAGCTAAGTAGAGTAAAAGGGGCTTTAGTCCCTTAGGTGGGTAGGTGATAGAGATGTTTTAAGACCTGCCCATGGTTTGTGGACCATGTTATTGTAAAGGAAATGCTATAAGTAGTGGAGTCATGGCGAGTCTTAGAAAGTAACCTTTTGTGAAGAATCATTGTAAGGGAAAGGTGCTAAGGCAAGAACATTGTGTTTCTCGTACTTAGGAGAAAGGGGAAGGCTCCTGCAGCTGAGTGAGAGGAGACCTTGATAAGACCGCAAGATGAGTGTGCAAGCCCCTACAACTGAGTGTGCAGAGACCTTGGTAAGTCCACAAGATGAGTGCATAGGCCCCTGTAGCTAAGTGTGCAGGGAGGAGAAGTATGTAATTGAATGCTTATTAATAATAAGGTCTGTTTGGGAAGAAATTATGATGCATTTGTGCCTTTTTATTTACTTCTATTTAAAGTTTATGTATCTTCGCTCTGTGATCTATTTTACATGAATTAACGCTCAGTTTCTGCGCGAAACAGATAGATCTGTAATATTTGTTCATAATAAGTATAATTGACCACCTTCGTGAAGATCTGAAGGTCATGTTGGTAGAGTTGCAGTTGGAAGGAATAGATCTGCGCAAAGGTAGATATAAACCATAAGAACCTAAGGAAACCATCACACAGGCCTCTACATGAAGAAACTTGGTACTAGCATCCCCCAATACTAGCCTTAAAAGTTGCGTCAATGGAATCTACGCCATATGTTCCTATGGAGTTGAGGTCACCTAGGTCGATGCCATCTACTACTAAGGAAAAGCAGAAGAAACCAAAAGCTATACTAGTGAGGCAGTCATTGAGGAAGATTTCAACAAAGGTTATGCAAAGAGGAAAAATGGATAATTCCAAGCAGCCCCATGAACCCTTAGATTTGAATGAAGAAGAAATCTGCGAAGGAGTTCAAGAGCTATGTGTTGATGAGGGAGAGTCTCTCACCAAGCTCACAGAGTATATCCCTTTGTGAAAAGGGAAAGTGAAGGTTCCAATGGACCCAGATAATGTGAGATTCACGATCTCTACACCGCTATTGCTGGAAGAAGTGGTATTTAAAGGTGTGCTCTTAGTGCCTATCCCTATGTTAAAAATGGAGGATTGGGATCTAGACGATCACGAGAAATTTACACATTTGGCCACCAATAAGTACATGACCAAGATGTACTATGAAGAGGATGAGGTTACAAAGCTATAACTAATGAAATGGGTAAAAGGGGTCGAGTAGGCTGGATTGCTACATATGTTGTGTATGCCACACTTTAATAGGTCGGTTATCAATATTGTATGTGTGTGCCAATTGCTTGTGCTGGTGCACTATGTTTGCTTGTGGTTAGGTGAACCCATCCCCATAACATACATGTTTATCCATAGAATTACGAAATTTCCCTATAAAGGGGTGGATCCAGCCAAGGTGTTTGGAGGAAAAAACAAGGAGAAGGAGCTTGTAGATAAAATGAAAAGTGAGTTTGGACTGGTCAAGAAGTCGCTTGGATACTCTATCCGCTCTATTACATACCAAGCAGTGCAGTTTTCTGCTCATATTTTGGACAGGAAGTTCATGTGAAAATGTCATGCAGATGAGGTTCCGGTGCTAGTAATTTCATTAGTTGCTCAGTGTGCCAAAGGGGTGGAATACAACTGGACACAATACCTCTGCAAGGATTTCTTAGCAAATTGTCGTGAAGCACAGGATGATGGAAAGGAATTTCACTATGCTTGGCTCCTACTATTGATTGTACTCATTGCATGGTGACTTCCAGATGATAATTAGTTCCCTCTGTAGGATGAGGATTTATCGAAGGCAACAAAGTTCGCTTCGTTGTGGCTGACGAAGGACCCAGAGAGGGTCATGGAAAAAATAGTCTTCTGGATACTTATTGAGATGGCCCTTCACATAATGATTAGTCATAGGCTAAGGTTGTCTCCAACCTTGTTTGAGAAGTTGCGGGCCTATGCAAAATTTAAGGTTGATTTTCATAATGTATACATCCGAACAAGGCGAGATCCTAAGAATATATGGCACAAGTTTCAATACCTAGTTATGGATACCAATGTATAAGAGATAGTGGGGACATGGCTAGGGGAATGGCGACAACCCACAGATCTTGGCACAGGTACCAACAAAGGCGGAGATATCTCCTCCGTGCAGACCACAACATGCATAAATAGAAATAAGAAACATAAGCAACAATGTGGGAATTGGCTGATTAGAAGAAGAAAGAAACTGCTACTAAAGCAATTGCAACTAAGGCAGCTACCGAGAAAGAGTGTTCTACAAAACAGGCCACAATAGAATTCGAGGAGTCGGCTTCCCAACATACTGAAGAGCAAGAATGGTCTGAGCAGGAAGGAGGTGAGGGTGATGCACAACTCCCTTTAGGGTGTCAAAGCACAAAAAGGAGACAACTACTGGACCAAGGAAAAAGCACAAATCAGACAGGTAAGTGTGCATTGACCCAATGTTCCTCACAAAGGTGGACCTTGATGAAATTGGGGATAAGGTCATAGATACAACAACGGAATTGTGGTAATAGTTTGAGCAGCAATTCCAACAATCACTTGGAAGTGTTTAGAAAGATCTGCATGAGCTGCAAATACAGACTGGTCGGCTGCAAGCGAGGGTGGGCCAAGCGAACGGGGTTCAAGTGAGCTTGCAGGAAGCGAGCGAGAGCATAATGGAAACAGAACAGACTCTAGACCTCAAATTCATTGCCTTCCCAGGACGAACATTATGGGTAGAGTCAGAGAAGGATAACACCCAACTTAGAAAGATCAAAGGCGTGGATGTGAATTTATCCATGCTACGACTTCAAACCCTCCACACACTTCATCAGGGGGTCTTAGATGAGCTTTTGATTAGAGAGTAGCACACACTATCAGTCATTAGTGAATTCAAAATGAACAATGAGCATATATTTATTGAAAAGGCTCAGGCTCTTAAAGAAAAAGAAGAGCTAGCAATGCGAAGCCAAAGCCTCGAAGTAGTAATTACACAAGCGTTTCAGTACTAGAGCTACACATTCCAGAGGATGTGGTAGCTTCAGAAAAGATTTAGAAATTGGACGCTATAGTGAAACAATCTAAGGATGAGGTAGGTCAAGTTACTTTTGACTTTCAGATGAAGATCTCAGAACTGCAATTGAAACTGCAGCTAAGTACTCCGCTAGAGGTCAAGGAGTAGCATGACATAGCCATCAAAGAACACATGTCTACTTTGGCTAATCCAATATCGAGCTATAATGGCCTTTTTGAAAATGCAATGGAGCTATGGAATACTTTGCAGGAGGACTTAAGCCTATAGCAACTGGGTATAGAGATTAGAGAGGCATAGCAGAGAGTTGATGAGATCAGGGCAACTTCATGCACTTTGACATCAATCCAGTGCTTCACGTGCTTACAAGAAGGGAAGCTGTTGCAGGCACAAGTTGAGGAGTTGCAGTGCAAAGGAGCATTTTTTAAGGCTTGAATTCAACCATGGATAAATAAAGCAAGCCAGATTACTATGGCTATCCAAGAGAAATTGAAGACTTTCCAATAGACACAAAGGACCATGCACCTCATGATGGAGGGTCCAACTATAGAGAAGTTGGTCGAGGAAGTGTAGCAGACCGCAATACAGAGCACAATGGACCTTAAATTATTGAAGCTAGAGTTCAGTGACTCCATAATAAAGTGGAGAAGCCAGTTGAGTGGCTCGAGGGCAAGTCACCATATTTTTGTTGGGGTCCTATTGGGATGGGGTCCCCGGGGTCAATTTTTGTCAGTTAGGTCAGTTTTTTTAATAATATTTGTTAAAGAAAGTAAAGTCTTCATGAAATGTGGAAGCAGAACATGAAGCTAGGTAGATTCAAAGGGGTTTTAGTCCCTTAGGTGGGTAGGTGATAGAGCTATTTTGAGACCCACCCATGGTCCGCGGACCATGGTATTGTAAAGAAAATGCTATAAGTAATGGAGTCATAGCGAGTCTTAGAAAGTAACTTTTTGTGAAGAATAATTGTAAGGGCAAGGTGCTAAAGCAGGAACAGTCTATTTCCTACACTTAGGTGAAAGGGGAAGGCTCCTACAATTGAGTGCGTGGAGACCTTGGTAAGTCCGCAAACTGAGTGTGTGTGCCCTTGCAGCTGAGTGCGCAGGGAGGAGAAGTTTGTAACTGAACGCTTATTCATAATAAAAATTGTTTGGGAAGAAATTTTGATGCATCTGTGCCTTGTTATTTGTTTCTGGTTAAATTTTATGTATCTTCGCTCTATGATCTTTTTTATGTGAATTAATGCTCAGTTTCTACGCGAAACATATAGCTCTGTAATAGTTATGCATAATAAGTATAATTAACCACCTTCGTGAAAATTTGAATGTCATGTTGATAGAGTTGCAGTAGTTGACAGTTGGAAGGAATAGATCTGCACGAAGGTAGATCTAAACCCTAAGAACCTTAGGAAACTATCACACAGGCCTCTGGATGCAGAAACTTGGTTCTAGCATCAGTCAATACTGCTTCGGGTGAGACTGCAACCTACACTACGTAGGTTGTTGCTGAAAGGGCCAACAATTAGGGTTTTTTGGTTGGCACGAATAACTCCGAACCTAGGTTAGGCCCCCTTAAGCCAACAATATGCAAATATTCATTAATGTGTAAATGTCAATAACAATTAGAGTAAAAATCCAAACATTCCCAATTTAACACAGTGTATTGCGACCAACGAACCAACACATGAAGTAACTACCATAATCACTTTTTTACAACTTGCAATAAGCTTTAATAAAATCCAATTCATGCATATAAGTTTTAATAGTTAGTCATGTAACACTAACTAAGCAATGCTACTAACCATCTTCATGTAGCCATGAGAAGACTCAATAAAAAAACTAGCTATTACAGTCAAGTCTCACTACTTGACTCATTGTTTAACATCTAAATGGGTTCTTCCAATTTCCTTTTAAAACACTCTATTGTCCCCTTCAAGGAAATTCCCCATATTTTACATTCACGTATTCACTCATTAAAAGTAGTGCATTATAACTTTAGTCATGTTAATTAAATGTATCTTTAACATTGTCATATATCCAAAGGTTAGTAGTCAATTTTCACTTTCAGTAGTGAGTGCTCAAAATTGTTCATAAGTGTAACAAAGGTCTTATTATCTTTTATCCTCAACAAAATTCAAATTTCGTGAACATAATTTTGCAGCAGACTTTATTACTTACTACTTTTCAATCCAAATATAAACATGAATCACACATCTCTTGTCAAAAGTAGTCTACTGCATATATCAATATGTATATTGTTCGACTCATACCTAAGTTGATTTCCATTAGTAGCATACCTCCTTTTTTTTTGTCTCTACTTAACAATTCCCAAAGGCACCAATGCTGTAACCTTTAGCTCTGATACCACTTGTAACATCCTCTGGTAACCCCGCATGAAAATGTATAATGTTAGAATTTTTTTACACAATTTACCCACAAGTAACTATCCAAAATACTAATTCATATTCCTCATCAACCATTAGATATAACCTTCATCATTAGATAAAGTAACTTTAGTAATGGAATGGTAAATTACATAACCATTAACAACCTCTTTTACATCATATTAACATAAAATTTCTGATGTAACCTTGCATCAATTCTGTGATCCTTTTAACTCAGTCAGTTAATCACATTATTAATAGTATAAATGTGACATCATGCAAAGAATAATCATAATTAAACTGACACAATAAGCCATCACATCATTGAACACCAATATACCCTTGAAACCCCGTAGGGTGAAAACCAACAAACGTTTAATTTTATTATTAAATTCTCATGAGGCTGTTCATCCTTCACTCAATGGCTTATAAGGGAGTCCATCCCTTAGACATTGCCATAAAATTTTACAAGGAAATATCATCTCAAAAACAACATAACTTGTTATAATTTATTACAAGCATCATGAGATCATTTACCCACAAACCCTTGAGCATTATGTCTTTGAGGTCGGTTCTTGCCACAAGTGGATTATCATGCAACTAAAATTTCTTCAATATGCATAAACCAAAAACTTATTGCCTATCATAACGATAACTTAATCCATCTTTATATGTCGCAACGTTTTCCTGCAACTGTTATTGTTTGCAACCATTGATATCATGATTAAATCAAGTATTAATCAAACCAATTCATAAATATATACTAGTGGTGATTCACCATCTATTCATGTACATTCATGAAATGTAAACAAAATATTTCCACATGCTTTTCTTAACAACGCTGCATATGCATTATCTATATGCGTATAATCATAAATGCATTTCTATAAACAAATACCACATTAACTAATATTCCCCACACATAAGTACACATTCTTGCAATACTAATCACTACAATTGTCTAGGCATTCCTTTAAAGGAAACTAACACATCAGTTATGATCTTCGTGCATGTGAATTACATAAACTTTATCAAAATAACTATCCCTTCAACTATTGCTTGTGGTGCATTCAAATATGTAAAGAAAGAAAACATAACGAGTGTTTTTACTATGCATGAAAATTCATATACTTTCAAAAATAATTCTTAACACAATAGAGCATGCAACACATATTTCCTTTTCTAGAAATATTGCATAATAGAGCATGCAAAAACATGTTTTCTTTTCTAGAAAACTAATGCAATAAAGCATACAAGTACATGTCTTCTTTTCAAAATATTATACCAAAATTACACATCTATCTATCTATCTATCTATCTTCTCTCTCCTCTTCTCTCTCTCTCTCTATATATATATATATATATAATATATATTATATATATATTATTATATATATTATTATATATATATATATATATTCCAAGGAAACCAACACATTACTATGGGTTTTTGGCATGTAATTCATCCTTCTTTCCCCAAATACTCTTTCCAATGTCGGCTAACACGATATGCTATCATTTCCCACATACAATTGTAGATTATTTCGCAACGAAAGCTAATAGATTATGTAGATTATTTCAAAAAGAAGTTAATATAACGTCATTTATTTATCTTTCTACATACAAGTTTCTCATGCTTCCCTTTCAATAAATTTCGATAGCTAACCAACTTTTTTGCATAAAACCTGGGTAACAATAACATGGTTAACTTAACCTTTTATGCACCTAAATCAAGAAATTAACACAATTAATCTAGCTAGACAATGTTTTCAAGAATAATGCACCTAAATCAATAAATTAACACAATTAATCTAGCCAGCCAATCTTTTCAAGAGATTATTGTTTTCAAGAATATTTACATAATAAATTTCTCTATCTACACGCAAAAACATATTTTCTATATCACAATCACTGCTCTTTTATACATGCAATGTGTTTTTTTTCTAACATAATGACCCCTCAATGAACATAATATTTTCAAGAAACAAGCATGTGTTCTTGTTCTTGTATGAAAGAGACTCATAGGTTTGTTTTAATAAAACAATTTTTATTTTCATCAATTCATGCACAAAACTCTTATGCATATCTTTCTACACCCAAATCCTTCTAGTATTTAAATAGAAAACATGGGTAATATATGCATACATATTCATCAAAACCCTTCCAATAAAATTAATCTCATTAACTTTTCTCTTTTTTCAACAATCTGATAATGTATGCAAAGGACATTCCACTTTGAAATCTAATACAATGACGCATGCAATTAATATTTGATTTTCAAGAATTAACATAAAGATTTATTTCAAGAATTCCAATATAAAGGATACTATTATTGAGCAGATATTCCTATTAAGAGCCTATAGGAATCATGCTAATATCTCCAAGGAAATTAATAATCTAATTTTCTCTCATAATTTCCTCACAATCTTTTCTTTAATGAAATAGCTTCTTTTCTTTCTCTTTTCATAAGAAAAATTTACAATCATTATTTTCAAGAAAAATATCATGATTTATTTCATCTTTTTGCGTGCAAGTTTCACATGTGTTTT
>APFE031688158.1:46385-77078 GCA_000404065.3 Pinus taeda | reverse complement strand
TAGATAGGAGGGGTTTATGTACTTTAGATAAGTATTATTTCCCAAGGACTTTATTTTGAAATCTGATTCCAAAGGATTTTAGTAGTTAGGGTTTTATTTGAGCCCTTAACGTTCTTCTTCTTTGGGTCCCACTAATGATTTCCAGTTGGTCAAGTGTAGTTCAATATAGTCACTTTGTTATTTCCTTTTAATATACGAGCTAATGAATGCCAATGGACTCATATTTCTCTAAGAAAAATATTTATCAATTTTAATCTTCCAATATTGAAAAGCTACGCATTACACAATAAATGAATGCTCTTTTCTATCTTACCAATCCACTAGCTCCAATATCACTTACCATAATAGTTTTTTCTTCAATTAAATTCTGAAATTTTAATTTATCTTGTAAATCTAGTTGTATAAAGGGAAAAATATTCTTGATTTCTCGTTCTTCTTTAAACTCATGGGTCATTAAAATAAATGGTAGACTTATTGTAATTGACCTTCATTGCAAATGCCTTGCAATAAAGTTTCCAAATAGTATTAATATTTTTCCTATAGTTAGAAAAATGGTGAAAGAATTTAGCATTCTCATTGCTCAATTACAACCAAGTCACTTAGGTTTTTAACTTGCACTTCACTTCCTAATTATTTAGTAATTCTCTTCCTAGCTTCTAGTTCTCTAACTTTAATAAGTCTAGGCTTATTAAATGTACCAAAAGAGTTATTATTTAATTATGTGTCAATACCATCTAATTTTCCTTTATTATTTTGTCTCTATTTAAATATATTTCCCTAGTCCAAGAAACCACCTCACCTTTCACTACTAGAGACACTACCAACTATTCAATGGTAGAAGCAATGTGGTTCCTATTGAAGTTCCTCCAAGTAGTTTTTACAATTTCTTTGAATTCTTTGTCCATTAGCAACTTGAGTTGAAATTATTGGGATCATAGGGCTTGAAATGAGCTAGCTCAAGTTATAAGAAAATTGGACTATGATTTGAAATTCCACCATCAACTACATGACACAACCCTATTGACACCATTAAATAATTTATTAGAAACAAGGCATCTATCTAGATGCCTTAAAACAACCTCCTACCCCACATTTGTTCCTCTAAGTAGGTTGATGGAGATGTGCTTCACATTAATCAAACATGCTAGCTTTATCTAATGAAGAAGAAATATTAGCTAGACAATCAACATTGGCTTCTCCCCCGCTAGCAATACATTCATTTTGTTCATAGTAAATGTAAAATCACCACCCAAAAATCAACCTTCCAATCCTTACCACCTATAAACAAAATAAATCATGTCAAAAATACTACACTCCTTCATATAGAACATACACGTTCATCAAAATAGTGGGTTGGTCCAATCCTTAATAATGAATTCCATGCACATACTTGATTAAAAAACAAAGGAATTAGTTAATGACAAACTCAAATTCCAACCAATAATAATACCCCCCTATACTGGCCAACAAAGTCAAATAAATTCCTAGTCTCTCGACCCCATGGTCTCTTATAATAATAATTAAATTATATTTAACTCCAGTATGTACTCGACTTGTTGTTTCACTTGATTTTTAGTACCCTAATGTTAGAGGATATAATTATCATTAATATGCAATTGAAGGAGGATGATCTAAGTGCCATTGTAAGCAAGCATTGTTTACTCTACTACAATTCAATGGTTTATCTCTCTTTGGCCTTTTAGATGGAATGCTTTCTACCTACAGTATGAATAATACCCTCTTTAGTGTCTCCAAATCCTACCCCTCATACTACATCCCCTCAATTTCAATCCAAATTATTAGACATTAAAGGGCAACTATATTGACCACAACTCTTAAATATAATAGAGACATGACCCTTCCCCCTTTTCTGCATTTCCCTAAAATCCTTGGAGTCTAATATCATATGAATATTAGATGATGATGTTATATTTTTTTTCTCAAATTTCATTGGAATTAACTTAAGGTTTGTATTTTTCACAACCTTCTTACGCTTCTGGGTAGAAAGGTAAGTGTTGACTACCATAACTAGAGTTGGTCATCTCTTAGGTAAAACCAACATCTCATCACTTAAATTAAAATAACTAGAGGTGAGGTGCTTACTAGAAACCTCTTTGATGATAATGATATTTTGTGCATGTGGGAAAGGGGTTGCCCCATCATCCTTCAAATAGTACAAGAACATAGCCATGAACATAGCATGCATTTGGATCATCATGTTGCATCGTCACATTGAGTTCTATGACTGCAATGAATTATAATTGACTCTTTTCTTTATTCACTAATTCGCACAGGGTATGATAATCTCCTAGACTACACATGGCAGTTTTGGAAAATGGATCCTACCATCTATTCTTCAACAAATGGCTCCAAGAGGCAACTAGATGTGCAAGGTTGCTACAATCTTAGTCTTGTACATATCAAGATGCAGAAGCTATAGCAAAGGCTTATAGAGATTCATTGCTTCCTAATATTCATCTAGTTCAAGAGGCAAAAGATGACACAAAATTTTATAGGGCCTACACAAAGGATGCAATGGTAGATCTAGTCATTGTCATTTTCATCCCTAATTTAGGCTTCATTGATGCCCACATAACTTTTCCTTCAAATGTGACACAAGTTTTCTTGCACATGTGATATACTTCTCTAATGCAATTAAGAAATAAGGCTTAACTAAAGTACATCTAGGCTAATGTACATACAAAATTCAATCTCCATCTTGAGAAATTTGGCCTCCCACTCCCTTAGACATTAGATCTCCATTTAAAATGAGGATTTTTCACACTTAACCTAATTATTCATAGAGCTTGCAATTTTCTTATAAAGCTTGAATTTTTTCTATAAATGAGAACCAAAAAATTTGAACAAAGGAAAACAATTTAAAGCGTATATTAGTGTAAGATTAAAGATGAATTATGTTTCTATTTCTTTCTCAAGAAAGAAAAGCAATTGCACCCTTGAAGATTGGATTGAGAATCCTCATAAGAGTCATATAAATATGTAAGTTGTGTGGAAGTTTGTGATTGAGTGTTTCACAATCATTGATTGAGGTTTGGCATGGAAGGTTGGGATGGGGATTAGGTCAAGATTGACTTGTATCGATGGTCTGGATGTGTGGCCCATTTTCAATTTCATCCTGAGCTTATAGCTTTCCTGACAACTCAAGAAAGAAGAACTTTAAACGACATTGCTAACCTAGACACTTCTACCATCTAGGCTCAAGGGTGGATGAATTCCCAAGATCTTAATCTGTCGGTTGTTTGGCATCATCATTGATCTATCTATATCAATGCACTCATTAGATCTCATGTCAAGACCCATGATAGAGAGGATGAATTGCAATGGATCCACTCACCGCATGGAGTCTATACTCCAAAGGAAGGTTATATTTACATTTATGCAGACTAGGCTCCTGAGTAGCCTTCTTGGTGGTGGAAGCCTTTATGGAAGTTGAAGCGCCTAACAAAGGCCAGATTATTTCAATAGTGCCTTCTTGCAAACTTAATTCCTATGGGTGGCAATCTTCAAAATCATTGCTTTGTTTGTCCAAGTTGGTGTCCCTTCTGCAAAAATGTTGAGGAATCAGTAGATCACCTATTTCTTCAGTATCATATATCCTCCCAGGTATGGAGGTTGGTTTATGAGATGATGGAAGTAAGATATCTATGGCATGGTGAATCATTAGGGATGCTTGGTTCACCTAGTGGCACAAGGTTAATCCCCATAAATTGTGAAACCTCCCCGTGATCATTAGTTGGGGCCTATGGCTTGGTCGAAACAATATTATATTCCAAGATAAGTTGTGATATTGTGATAGGTTGATGGGTCAAATTATTTCCATATGTGATCTCATCCTAGATGATCCTATCATCAACATATTTCAGCAGTTTCATGAGGAATAGGTGGACAAATCCAACCCATGGGCCTATTTTGATGGGTCCTTGCAAGCTGGAAATCAAAGTGGAGGAGGAGCCATTCTGTATTTAAATGAGAATAATTTCTTTAAGGTCAAAAGTGGTTTAGGGTAGGGATCAAATAACTATGCAAAACTTTTTAATTGGAAACTTATTCTCATATTTGCTATAGAAAAAGGATGTTGGTAGCTGCAAGTTTTTGGGGATTGCAGGGTAGTCATAAATTGGTACAATGAAATTTCAGTATGTCACATGCACACACTGAAGCCCATTATTGAGGAGGTTTTAAGAAAATTAGAGGACTTTTTTATCACATTATTTGTAATCACATTTACAGGGAACAAAATGTTATATCCGATGAGCTTTCGAAGGCGAGCATGCAACAAGCTTGGGGATCTTGGAAGATCTCAGAGCAGGTCAACATAGATCATTTCGAGTACTACCATAGACCCTTTTCTGAGGGGTTATAGGATGCAGCTATTGGGGATTGATTCTACCAGTTTTTTAATATCACGATGTTTACTTTTTATTACAGTTTATACATGATTTTTCTAGATTAGCATATGCAGATATGTAATCAATGCATTTTGGATATCATAGACTCTGATGCTCTTTAGGTAACCTGACATATGGACAATATATTTTTTATGATATGGACATATGTCGGTTTTTGTCAAGCAAATCCTCTTTTTTGTTTACAAAATGTAATTTTCACTATCTTTGACCAAAATTACAATTTTTCCTTGAAAAAAAAGAAAAAGAAAAATATCTTGCTTTCATTCAAAATAAAAGTAAGTCTTTTTATTGTATTCTTTAGAACACATAACAAAATTTACATCTCTTTCAAACCCTATCATTTAGAATATATATAAAAACATGCTCTACTTACTAATCTTTATCCAATTCTAGGTAATTTTCCTTTTCTACCATCATACAAAAAAAACAAACATAGCATTACTCTGTTGTATTTCTAAAAAATTCTAAAGTAAATAAAATAGGAAAAAAAAACATCCACAAGAGCCTTGGACAACTAGCTACAAAATAAATAAAAATAGCATTTCATAGCTTAATATTACTCGAGTGATGAGCAATACTTTTATCAAAATATGTGTATGTGATTTGACCTAACTCTATAGAGAATCTTTCTTTTGACAATTTGTCTACCTCATTATTTTTCTCTTGGAAAATATGGGGGTCTAGTCATGTTCATCTAGTTAGCAAGTTCAAGATTTTCCAGCTTATTTATAAAATTAGCCCACTCCACAATCACTTTGGAATCTTCAAAAACTTCAATCTCCTCTATTGCCAGCAGAAAAACAAAAACTAACATAAAACTATATATGTTGTATAATTATAAGTAGAGCTTGGATATTTATAATAAAATGGGAGAAGCCCAGCATTAAAAAAAATAGTTGGCAATAATCAAACAGAACACGTTTAAATACAGAAGTGGAAGAGAACTACTTGCAGAAGTACAAAGATGGCAAATACTGACAACTACTAGAAAAAATTGGCCTTGTTCAGGGATCAAAAGAAATCCTCAAATATAAACAAACACCATCACCCAATAAAAGAGCAACAAAAGCCACAAATATGAAAAAAATTCTAAAGAAGACCAAATAACCTCAAGTTACAATGCCATAAAAAATCCACAAATCCACACAAGAACTCCAAACACATTTGATGTTCAAGGCCACCCGTCTTCTGATTTTGCAAGGCCAGTCTTCTTTGGATACTGCCATTCCTTCAAGAAATTTTATCAAACTGCAAGGATGAATCTTTCTGGACCCAGTTTTCCATGTATCTATTGTGTAAGAATGAAATCCTATGAAAACTATCTATAATACACTTAGAAAAGGAAAAAATTCACATTTATGTCAGAGAATCAAGACACTTTTGACCACATAAATAATATATTTAATGAAAAAATTACGAATAAATTATGAATGTAACAAATAAGAAATATGGCAAATAAATTATCAATGTAACAAATAACAAAATAGTTCCTCAGGTTGAATTTCAAAGCTAAAAATTGTTTCTATATACATTTTTAACATCAAATTTTCAAAACGGAAAATGGTAACATTACAAAAATGTTTGAGATAATGGTATACATGCTCTATGTTCATGTTTAGTGGTATTCAACAGAGTAATTGAACCGATATATACTATCCATGAATGACAATAATTTCTATCGAATTTTGACATATTATTATTATTTCCATCTTCTCTAAACAAGTATTCACAAATCCATTTTTTAATTAGAATTTTCAATTCTAAATAATAAAAAGCAGTAACTTATCCTTTTGTGTTATGTGTAAATAATGTCTAAAATCAAATATACTCCCAAACTATGTAAATAATGTTTGAATGGTAAGATTCACTTATGATTTACTTTACTTGATAAACTTAACCTAGAATTAATATTTAATTAATCAAAAAATTGTTTACTTGATTAACTTACTATTAATATTTGATTAGATGAAAGTTAATTTTCATGTACGCTTCCATTTAACACAACCATTTTTAAAGAATGGGAGTATCATGTGCTTCTATAACTTGTACCTTAACCTAGAATTAATATTTAATTAATAAAAAAATTGTTTACTTGATTAACTTACTATTAATATTTGATTAGATGAAAGTTAATTTTCATGTACGCTTCCATTCAACAAAACCATTTGTAAAGAATGGGAGTATCATGTGCTTCTATAACTTGTACCTGATTTTGAATGCCAACAAAATTAGGTCACATATAACCATAATCTCCACCTTTATGCATTAGTAGATTTTGTTTTGAGTGCATCAACTTTGGAAGTGGAAGGTTGTCCAAATAATGTCGAATGTACAAGAGAGGATTCTTTTAGGGATTATAGCCATGAACATAGCATGCATTTGGACCATCATGCCGCATAGTCACATTGAGTTCTATGACTGTCAAGAATTATAATTGAATCTTTGTTTTATTCACTAGTTCCCACACTATAGGATAATCTCCTAGACTACTCTTTTAGTTTTTGAAAATGGATCCTACCATTAGTTCTTCAACAAATGGCTCCAAGAGGCAACTAGAAGTTCAAGGTTGCTACAAGCTTAGTCTTGGACTTAGCAAGATGCAAAAGTTATAGCAAAGGCTGATAGAGATTCCTTGCTTCCTAATATTCATATAGTCCAAGAGGAAAAAGATGACACAAAAATTTATAAGGCCTACACAAAGGATGCAATGGTAGATTTATTCGTTGTTAGTTTCATCCCTAATTTAGGTTTCATTGATACCCACATGACTTTTCCTTCAAATGTGACACAATTTTGCTTGCACATGTGATATGCTTCTCCAATGCAATTAAGAAGTAAGGCCTAACTAAAGTACCTCTAGGCAAATGTGCATGCAAACTTCAAGCTCTGTCTTGACAAATTTGGCCTCCCACTCCCTTAGACATTAGATCTCCATTTCAAATGAGGAATTTTCACATCTTCATAGAGCTTGCAATTTTCTTATAAAGCTTGAATTTTTTCTATAAATGAGAACCAAAAAGTTTGAAAAAAGGAAAAAATTGCAAACTTATGTTAGTGTAAGATTAAAGATGAATTATGTTTCTATTTCTTTTTAAAGAAACAAAAAATAGCTTCTCCCTCGAAGATTGGATTACGAATCCTCATAAGGGTTATCTAAATGTGTTAGTGGTGTGGAAGGTTGTGATTGAGTGTTTTGCAGTCGTTGATCGAGGTTTGGCATAGAATGTTGGGATGGGGGATCGATTCAGGGTTGGCCAGGACCCATGGTTTGGTTATGTGGCCCATTTTCAATTACCTCCTAAGCTTATAGCTTTCCTGGCAGCCAAGGACAGAAGAACATTAAACCATGTTGCTAACCCTAACATTTCTACCATCTAGGCTCATGGGTGGATGAATTCCAAAGATCTTAATATGTTGGTTGTTTGGCGTCATCAATGGTCAATCTATATCAATGTGCACATTATATCCCATGTCAAGATTCAGGATCAGGAGGATGAATTGCAATGGATCCACTCACTTCATGGAGTTTATACTCCAAAGGAAGGCTATATTTACATTTATGCAAACAAGGCTCCTGAGAAACCTTCTTGGTGGTGGAAGCCTTTGTGGAAGTTGAAGCACCCGACAAAGGCCAAATTATTTCAATGGTGCCTTCTTACAAACATAATTCCTATGGGTGTAAATCTTTAAAAACATTGCTTTGTTTGTCCAAGTTGATGTCCCTCCTACAAAAATGTTGAGGAATCAGTGAATCGCCTATTTCTTCATTGTCCTATATCCTCCGAGGTATGGAGGTCTGTTTGTGAGATGATGGAAGTAAGATATTGATGGCATAGTGAATCATTTTGGGGATGCTTCATTCCCCTGGTAGCACAAGGTTAATCCCCACAAACTCCCAAACCTACCCCGATTATCAGTTGGGGCTTATGGCTTGGTTGAAACAATATTATATTTCAAGATAAGTTGCTGTGTTTTGATAGGTTGATAGGTCATATTATTGCCATATATGATCTCATGCTAGATGATCCAATGATCAACATATCTTAGCAGTTTAATGAGGAATAGGTGGACAGATCTAAGCCATGGGCCTATTTTGATGGGTCTTTGCAAGATGGAAATCAAGAGGAGGAGTCATTCTATATTTGTCACAGCAAGTCCTCCTTTTTTTGTTTACAACATGTAATTTTCACTATCTTTAACCAAAATTACAATTTTTCCTTGAGGAAAAAGAAAAATAAAAACAACTTGCTTTCATTCAAAATAAAGGTAAATATTTCTACTATATTCTTTAAAACACATGACAAAATTTATATCTCTTTCTTTAAAATATATAACAAAACATACTCTACCTACTAATCTTTATCCAAATCTAGATAACTTTCCTTTTCTACCACGATAAAAAACAAACATAATATTACTCTGTGGTATTTCTAAACAATTCGGAAGTAAATAAAAAAAAAAAAGCATCCACAAGACCCCTGGACAACAAGCTGCAAATAAATAAATAATAGAAAATTATCCCTAGAGCATCCTTCTTTTGACAATTTGTCTGTCTCATTATTCTGCTCTCTGAACATATGGGAGATGTGCATCCAGTTTCTAAGTCCAAGATTCTCCAAGTTATTCCATAATCATTTTGGAATCTCTAAAGACTTCAATCTCTTCAATCTCGTCTATTGCTTGTAGAAAAACAGAAATTATATATATATATAATAATTACAAATATAGCATTTATAATAAACTGGGAGAAGCCTAGAATTAAAAACAAGTAATTGGCAGTAATCACAAATCACAAAGAACATGATTAAATACAGAAGTGGAATCACAAAGAACATGATTAAATACAGAAGTGGAAGAGAACTAGTTACAGGGGCATAAAGATGGCAAACACTGGCAACTACTAAAAGAAATTGGTGTTGTTTAGGAATCAAAAGAAAGCCTCAAATATAAACCGACACCATTGACCAATAAAAAAAAACAACAAAAACTACAAAGATAAAAAAAAATTGTAAAGAAAACCAAGTAACCTCAAACTACAATGCCATAAAAAAAATCCATAAATCCACACAAAGAACTCCAAACACATTTGATGTTCTAGGCCACCAAACTTCTGTTTTTTTACTGATCTTTCAATACTGCTGCTCCTTCCAGAAATTTTGCATGAGACCCAGTTTTCCATTTATCAAAAAACGAATTAAGAGATCACCATCGTGTAAGAATGAAATCCTACGAAAACTATCATATTGAGAAAAAAAATCACATTTATGTCGGAGAAAAAACACTTTTAACAACCTAGTTTCAGATAACACATCAAATGTTTCAGATAATGATATACATGCTCTATGTTCATTCATCAGGTATTCAGCAGTCAATTCAGCAGTCATTGAACGATATATACTGTCAATGATTGGTAATAATATCACTGAGTAACAATAATATCATTTCCGATTTTAACACATTATTATTATTTCTATCTTTTCTAAACAAGTATTCACACTTCATTTTTTTAGCATTTTCAATTCTAAATAATAAAAAATAATAATTTCTCTTTATGTGTAAATAATATATGAAATCAAATATACTCCCAAACTGTGTAAATAGTATTTGAATGCTTCATGAAGGGTAAGATTCACTGAATCAAATATACTCCCAAACTGTGTAAATAGTATTTGAATGCTTCATGAAGGATAAGATTCACTGAGTGCAGCACAACTTGACACTAAGTTTTAAACAAAAATATAACTATTATTGCTATTATATCTTTTCCGTTGGTACATAGAGGCTTTCCTCTTTCCATTCCTTTACCAGAAATTCAATCATTACCTGTGACAGAACAAGCTAACTATGTCATTGCATGCTTTCGAACTCCTCTGAATCCTTTTCAAACTCCTTTGAATTGCATGCTTTCGAAAGAAAATAAAATGATAGACTTACAGGAAGAGGGATGCGTTGAGAAAATGGCCCTTTGGTTCTAAGCAAGTTCTCGTATATTGCATTAGATCTGGAGACATCATAACATTGAAAAACACATTTTTAGAAAAATAATATTAATACCAACGTGGAAAAATGAATTAATTGTGCTGAATGAACCATAAAAATATACCCTAGACCAGGCTCAGCAAGCTGCTTAGCTTTTTCCGGAGGTCTATTTCCAACCCATTGCTGCCTCATTTCAGTCCACAAAATAAAGGCTGCAATACGAACATAAATTTCAGAGGCTAAAACCCAAATAAAAAGATTCATTCTAGTTTTATATTTAGTTTGACCTGGTAATCCTTTTACTTAGTTGAGATGGTCCTACAATATTTCCATTTAAATAATGATGAATAAAAAGGAACAGGTGACATATTTACCATGGTTGACAAACTCAGTGTTTTCTGTGTTGGCATTCACTGCCACAGAATCAACATTTTGGCTCGATCCACTTTTGTTGGACTGTACTGTATCGTTGTCATGGGAGAAGGTAAGTTCCTTCTTGCTTCGTGCCTGAATTTTCAGCTTCTTCGAGCTCCTATCCATCGTAATGACCGGAGATGGTTTTGCACAGAGCACCACTGCTCTGTTACACAGAAGGTTTTATGAATTAGCATCAATAACCAGCACTGAACAATGGTTGCAGCACGCTAATCCAATGCTCTAAATTAGTGTTATTAGTGTCACTGGTTTGAAGTCATGAATTTGGTGATGACAGGAAGAACAGGAAATACAACTAGAATGCCTGCAAGATTATGTAAATTTCTAGGTATGGAAAGAACAGTTGTAGTGATGGAAGCCTAATGCTGGTAGGTCATAACAGCTGTTTATTTATTTTTTTATTTTTTTTAAATCAGTAACCTATATTCCAATAGAAGTGTTTTTTTTTTGGGGTTGGTGGGGAACAAAAATGTTTACACTAGCTAGTTCGTGCAGGTTCCAGAGAGACCATGCTGAGCCATGAGAAAGGGTCAACTTTTTGGGTGAGATAGTTCTTGCAGGTGTCAAGAGAGACTGTGCAGGTTCCAGAGAGACCATGCTGAGCCATGAGAAAGGGTCAACTTTTTGGGTGAGATAGTTCTTGCAGGTGTCAAGAGAGACTATGCTTAGCCATGAGAAAGGGTTAACTTTTTGGGTGAGAGGGGAACAAAAATGTTTACACCAGCTAGTTCTTGCAGGTGTCCAGAGAGACCATGCTCAGCCATCAAAAAGGGTAAACTTTTTGTGTGGCAGGGTGAAACAGAAATGTTTACACCAGCTAGTTCGAGCAGGTTGCAGAGATAAAGGGTCAATTTCTTGGGTGTGAGGGTGAAACAAAAATGTTTACACCAAC
The DNA here is from genome assembly GCA_000404065.3 of Pinus taeda. Lineage (NCBI taxonomy): Eukaryota > Viridiplantae > Streptophyta > Pinopsida > Pinales > Pinaceae > Pinus > Pinus taeda. The sequence continues at coordinate 65,342 of APFE031688158.1, read as the reverse complement.
TAGTTCTGGCTAGTATTTAGAGATAAATTGTAGTGTTATTTTTAGTGATAAATTATGTATAAGAGTTTGAAATATTTAAAATATAAAAATAAAGATTTTTAAAATTAGATTTAATAGAAAAGAAATATATATATATATTATTTTAAATAAATAATTTTTTTAATTAAAGATAAATACAAAAATCAAATCAAATCAAATAACTTTCACCAAAGAAAAATCTATCCTCAGATTTGGGATATTAATGAAAATAAATAATATAAATTAAAAATATTATTAAAGATAATAGGAATTTGAGGATGGGGAATTGGTTATAAATCCAGAACCATAGGATTTTAAGATAAATTAGAAGAGAAAAGAAAGGAAAAGTGAAAAAAATGGGAAGAGAGGAGAACTAAGGAAGGGATATTGATGAGTAATGAGAAAAATCAGAAGTGAATCAATAAAACAAATATTGAGAGGGATATTTTATCTTGATGGATGAATAATAGGTTTTCAAGAATGGCTTAAGTTTATAGTCACCTTCATGATTTTTTTTTTTTAATTTCAAGATTATGAATGATAAGAATGGAGTAAAGCAGATATTGAAGGGGTTTGTTTTGGGACTCATGAATAATAGGTTTTGAGAAATGGGTAAGTTTATAGTCACTTTCATGATTGAAATTTCTATTTCAAAATGTAAGAGCACTAGGATTTAGAAGCCAATATTTTGGTTTAGTTTGATCAAAGAAGATGAAGTTATGAGTTGTAAGAGTGTTTGTAATAACTAATAACAAATATCAAATGTCAAGTTGTGAAAACCTACATTTTCAAATGATATAAACTTGTATGAGTCAACAATCTGTAAGATACAATAATTTACATATTATATCACTCGTGTAAAAAAAAAGTTAAGTTTAGAATTTAAAAGAAATTTGACGTGTACACATTTCAAGAAAAACATGAAGATGATAAAAAGAGAGCCAAAATTTGAAATTCTCACATAGAAACAGGAAGTACTTATTTTGGCAAGTTGCTATCGTAAATCTTAAAATCTTAAACAACAAGGGCAAACTTTAATGAATAATAGGTTTTCAGGAATGGCTTAAGTTTAAGGTCACTTTCATGATTTTTTTTTTTAATTTCAAGGGTATGTGATAAGAATGGAGTAAAGAAAATATTGAAGGGGTTTGTTGTGAGACTCATGAATAATAGGTTTTGAGGAATGGGTAAGTTTATAGTCACCTTCATGACTGAAATTTCTATTTCGAAGTATAAGAGAGTACTAGGATTTAGAAGCTAATATTTTGGTTTAGTTTGATCAAAGAAGATGAAGTTGTGAGTTGTAAGGATGTTTTGTAATAACAAATATCAAATGCCAGGGTTGTGAAAACCTACATTTTCAAATTATATAAACTTGTATGAGTCAACAATTTGTAAGATATAATAATTTACATGATATATCACTGCTGTAAAAAAAAATTAAGTCCAGAATTTAAAAGAAATTTGAAGTGTGCACATTTTAAGAAAAACACAGAGGATAAAAAGAGATCCAAAATTTGAAATATCACAAAGAAACAGGAAGTACTTACTGCGACAGTTGCTATCTCAAATCTGAAAATCGCACAAACTTCTTACTCTGGTAGTTGCTATCTCAAATCTGAAAATCGCACAAACTTCTTTCTGTAGAGGTAGTCTCTCTATGAATTCATGCGGGAACCCGTAACACAAAAAGAGGCTAGTTCTCCTTTATACATAATAGTATAGCTAATTTAAGGAATTTTTCATCATCGAGCAAGGTTTAATTTCCACTAGGTTTAACCTGAAATTAGGGACAATTTGAGGTAGTGTTTGAACATGGCAGTAGTCTATAACGCGACTTTTTGAAAGCTTTTCTGGTGGATTTTTCCAGTCAAAATCCGGCAGCAATTCATTGGAATCCCAAGTTTGATAGCTAGTTTCTGCACAATCAATGGCTCCCAGGGATTTTTCAGGGCGCTGAATCCAAATATGCAGTTAAAAAACCATTTTAACTGCTAAAAATCAAGATTTAACTTCATTTCTTCCGCCGGATTCCGTCACCGGAATCTCCAAAAAGTCGCATTATAGACAACTCCCTATAATAATAGCTGTGATCCATTTATGTGTGAACGGGTGACAAAAATCATTTAATGTTATACATTCCACTTACTTGTAGAAATTGAAGGATATGGGGTGGGTTTTGACCCACTAATGTGTGCATCGATCACAAGATCATTAATATGACCCTTTTGGGCTCAACCACATGTTCAAACACTACCTCAAATTGTCCCTAATTTCTGGTTGAACCTGGTGGAAATTAAGCCTTGCTCGATGATGAAAAATTCCTTAAATTAGCTATACTATTATGTATAAAGGAGAACTAGCCTCTTTTTCTGTCACGGGTTCGCCACATGAATTCATAGAGATACTACCTCTATAGAAAGAAGTTTGTGCGATTTTAAGATTTGAGATAGCAACTACCAGAGTAAGAAGTTTGTGTGATTTTCAGATTTGAAGTTTGTGCGATTTTAAGATTTGAGATAGCAACTACCAGCCTAAGAAGTGCGATTTTCAGATTTGAAGTTTGTGCGATTTTCAGATTTGAGATAGCAACTATCACAGTAAGTACTTCATGTTTCTTTGTGAGATTTCAAATTTTGGATCTCTTTTTATCCTCTGTGTTTTTCAGATTTGAGATAGCAACTATCACAGTAAGTACTTTGTGTTTCTTTGTGAGATTTCAAATTTTGGATCTCTTTTTATCCTCTGTGTTTTTCTTAAAATGTGCACACTTCAAATTTCTTTTAAATTCTAGACTTAATTTTTTTACAGGAGTGATATATCATGTAAATTATTATATCTTACAAATTGTTGACTTAGACAAGTTTATATAATTTGAAAATGTAGGTTTTCACAACTGGACATTTGATATTTGTTATTACAAAACATCCTTACAACTCACAACTTCATCTTCTTTGATCAAACTAAACCAAAATATTAGCTTCTAAATCCTAGTACTCTCTTACACTTCGAAATAGAAATTTCAGTCATGAAGCTGACTATAAACTTACCCATTCTTCAAAACCTATTATTCATGAGTCTCACAACAAACCCCTTCAATATTTTCTTTACTCCATTCTTATCACATACCCTTGAAATTAAAAAAAAAAATCATGAAAGTGACCTTAAACTTAAGCCATTCCTGAAAACCTATTATTCGTTAAAGTTTGCCCTTGTTGTTTAAGATTTTAAGATTTACGATAGCAACTTGCCAAAATAAGTACTTCCTGTTTCTATGTGAGATTTCAAATTTTGGCTCTCTTTTTATCATCTTTGTGTTTTTCTTGAAATGTGTACATGTCAAATTTCTTTTAAATTCTAAACTTAACTTTTTTTTTTACAGCAGTAATATAACATGTAAATTATTGTATCTTACAAATTGTTTGTTGAGATTGCAACAAGATGATGGAGCTTAGTGAAAAGAGTTGCCTTCACTAAGTGGGCCCGCAGGCTATTTTTGGCGCAAGTCTATTTTTAGACTATGTCTATTTTTAGACATATGGATCATGTCTATGGATTGCAGGTTGCTGTTTATGGATGATTGATCAAGTTGGAAAAAATAGATTATCTTCTATTTTTAGACCATAGCGGAGTGACACCACAGCGGAGTGACTGCTCAGTCTAGATATAGAACAGTCAAATATTATTAGCTCATAATAATATTTAGAGTATAAACTTTGTCTTATTCTCTTGGAGCACTTCAGGATGAGCTACGGATGTGGTACATGCAGATCCCAGAAGGAAATACATGGTTACCTATGGGATGACTAATATTTGCATGCAGGACTTCAGTTAGAACTAAAGTGAGTTGAGTTTAGTGGACTGGAGGTGTAGTTGATGGAGTTGTGTTCAGTTTAGCTTTGTTAAACTGGTTGAATTTAGTCTAACTGGCAAATAGACTAGAGATGAGTTGGGTGAATTAGTTATTAATTAATTCACAAGTTATTAACTCATAATGCAACTATAGAATACATCAGTTAACTCAGTTGCATGTTAGTGCATGTTCAGTTCAGCAGGGACAGGTGTTAGAGGATCAGATTGCTATCAGTTGTGACTATAGTTGTTCATGATGATTTGCACAATCAGTGGGATTGAGTAATGCCAATGAGGATTGCGTGGTTCAGCCAAGGAAATACGAGTTTGCTTCATTCATTCATCAGTATTCTCATGCAGGATTGCGCAGAAGAGGCAGGCAAGCAACGGAAGAGATTTGGAGATCAGATCTAAGCTGTATTGTGTGTAACAGAGGTGGAGATACTTGTGAGAAGTATTATGTTGTGTAATGTTACATGAATCAATCATTAATATACAGATAGTTGGGTTTTTTAGGGAGATTCTTTCCCCGGGATACATACTGTGTTAATGTGTGAATGCTCTTGATGTTTTTATTGTTATTAATGCTGCTATATTGATGATCAATGTAGAGGAGCTTATGTATTGTGTATGTTTTCCGCAATAGTACATGATGAGGATAATCTCCATTGAATATGTGTTAAATTATTCAAAATTTCTACATGGCATTATGATACAGGTATCATACAAGTGTTGTCCTTGATGGAAACTCACTCAGATGACAGATCATAGTGCAGTAGGTCAAGAGCAAAGAATTAATAATCAGGGAGAGGTATACGCAGGTTCACCTTGTCCAAGAAGCGTATACACATAGGTTAATAGACCAAAAGAAGCATATAATGTACACACGTAGTTTCACAGAAGCAAAGGCATGTACATGTTGGAAAACTAAGTTTTGGTCCGTGGTATTTGGTCCATGGTATTTTGATCCATGGTATTGGTCCATGGTATTTGGTTCGAGGTATTGGCCCCAGGTATTAGGTCCAAGGTATTGGTCCTATGTGGTTTTGGACCATGGTATTGAGAGAGGCCTAAAATTATATCAGGAGGAGAAGGTCATTAGGCCAAGGGTGCAAGTGTGCAAGTGATGAATATCTGATGAAGTGTGAGACCTAGTATGTTGGTTATGGTTTTGTGATGCTTTGCTTGATCTGAACCAAGGATGCACCTATGCGATTGATGATGGATGATGGATCAAGATCATAAGGCTTGGAATGTATTATCATTATATGGTTTGATCATGGATAGACTAGATCTGAATTATTGACACATGTTTTATTGTATAAATGTTATGATCTAGGTATGACTAATGTCTGGAATAGCTGCAAAGTTATGAGTAAATATTTGCAGATCTGTACGTGGGTTCCCTTTGGTAAAAGTGCGTATACACACTGGTTCAGCTCATCAGAGTAGCATATACAGTATGAAGTATGATATTTGAAGTTGCAGTTGGATTTGGTTGTTGTTGCAGAATTGTGTGGTCTGCTCTGTGTTCTGGTGACTGTGTTTTGTTGACAGGGTTTCAGTGTTTCAGTGTTGGGTGATTCAGAGATTGATGATGCAGGTGTAGTTGATGGGTCTATTACAGTGGTGATTAATTTTGTGCGTCAATGTGGTTGATGGGTCCAGTATGAAAACTGGATGAAGCGTGGCCTTCAAATTATGGTGTTGTGCTTCAGGAGTATCCAGTATGAAAATTTATGAAATGTGGTCCTTGGAGGAAGAGAGAAGGTCGTAGCCTTCTGTAGGTCGGCACCTACATACTGGTAAACATATTGGCCAGTACAAGAGCCAGGGGCTTGGAGCTCCCTTCCAGTAGCAGCTGGAAAACGAGGGAAGGTTGGAGCCTTTAGTAGGCCAGTGCTTACGTACTAGTAAACATATCGGCTAGTACAAGAGCCAGGGGGTTGTAGCTCCCTTCCAGTAGTAGCTGGAGAACAAGAGATGGTTGTAGCCTTTTGTAGGTGGGTTCCTGCGTACTGCTATGAGTTTTCACCAGTACAATATTGTAAATAGGTTTTTCTTATATTAAAGGAAGACGGCAGCAGGCGGTTTTTGTCCCGCATTGGGTTTCCACCTTATATCATGGTGTTCATGTGTGTTTCTTATGTGTGATGATCTGTTGTATTTTACTGCACCTGTTTACTATTTATATGGTTAATGAAGTTCTGATGCACTGATTAAAGATCAACATATAATGGATTAACTAAATCATAAGTTTACTGGATATACGCTAGTTGCATTAAACACAATTGTGTGTACACGCAGGTTCCCTTAACTGAAGTAGCGTATATGAATCTGATTATGGAAATGAGAAGTTAGTGATTTGCTAATATTGATTCACCCCCCAGTATTATTTCCAACAATTGGTTTCAGAGTAGATCCTTTGGTAGAAGCTTGATCACTTGAAAGAGATCCGTAGAAAAATGGGAAAGAAAGCGTGTCAGAAGAAGAAGACGGCTCAAAAGAACATCGACAACTTGTCGTCAAGTGGAAGTAAGTATTCAAATTCTGAATCACCTCAAATTGAAGATGAACAAGCAAACATAGCATCGCATCAACAAGATCTATTTAATAAAAGAGGGAGTTCCCTGCAAGAAGAAGTATCCAGATTAAAAACTCAGCTGGAGTGTGCCTTCAAAGTACATCAAATGCTGCAAGATGAAGTGATATCATTGAAAAACAAGTAGAATGAAGAACAACCTCAAGCAGATAAAGAACAAGAAAATGAGATTCTCAAATTAAGGCAACAAGTGGAAGAAGGAAGAAAGGCCGCAGAAATCCTAAGGAAACAACATCTGGAAAAGGAAGAGAAACATCAGATTGAGGTAAATATCCTAAAAGGTAAATTAGAAGAAAAGGATAAATTGTTACTATTTCAAGATAGTACTAAGATTTTGGATGATATTCTTAGTAGTCAAAGATCCCCTGCTATCAAAACTGGTCTTGATTTTCATGAATCTATTGAAGGTGAATCTAGCTCTCAGGGTGAGGCAAGGAACTCTAATGCCAAACCTGAAATGCTAAACAAGGAGATAATAGGTCAACCACATCAACAACCAAGGAAAGAAATCTGTCAAAGAAAATATTTTACTCCAAACTATGGAAGTGATAGTCAGTTATTTTCTCAGATGAATAATGTTGAGTGTTATGTATGTCATAATATTGGACATGTTGCAGCAAGATGCAGAAGTAGAATGATGCAAGACCATCACACAGAAATATCATCACGTTCCAGGTACTTTAAGGGATATTGTTTTGCTTGCAATATGTTTGGTCACAAAGCCATTGACTTCTACCGAAGGAATATGAAACATGTAAGATGTTATGCAGGTAACAAGTTTGGACATATAGCAAAGGATTGCAGGAACAAAGTACGGGCACCATACCAAAAGGAGAAAACATCATCACAGTCGAAGATATGGAAGAAGAAGGAAGTACAGTTAGAAAGATGTGGCATAGCAGAGTATAAAGACATGACAAACTCAGAGGGAACTGAAAGTGTGAAACTTCAGTACTCTAACTCTCAAACGCAGGTTTCATGAAGACAAGTCGCATGTATATGCGAGTTAGACGCTGCACAACCGCGTATATGGTGTTCTGAAGAAAAAACAGTAATACAGAAGTTTGATATGGTTCGTATTTGCTCTGTTTGATGATGGTATGGCACAGTTTCGGGGGAGCATATGTTTCGAATAATGCATTGTTGGCATTATGGTTAGAAGTCTTTGGTGATGACGCTTATGTGATATTCTTGCTACTTATTGTTGGTTGGTCAAAGGAATGGTATTGCAGGTTACAGGTTTGGATGCTACTGATAGATGCTTATGGTGCAGATCATATATGGTGTAGGATATTTGCTGATGACTATCATGCTCTTGTTTAGATTGTTGGTCTTTGTTATAAAATTCATGTATATCATTTGATGTAAAGGTCATGCAAAGAACTAATTTGTACCCTCACTATGCATGGGAGGAGGATGTAATAATGTCTATTTCAGTCATGTAAAAATACTTGGTATATCCCCACTTGGTTGGGTGGATGAGTCAAAAATGGTGTATCCCCACTTGGTTGGGAGATTGATGTATGTATGAATCATTGGTGATAAGAAGGTCATACTCACTTAGTTGATTTGTAGAGTCGTGTTATTCTTTTGAAAAATATTTTTGCAGACTCTGCATGTGCTCAGGGGGAGCATGGATGGATTGGTACATCTTGGCATGTACAAAGGGGGAGTTAAATCAGAGATTTCAGCATGTACTCATGGGGAGTATGGATAGCATAATGTATATCAAGGGAGAGAATATCATGGTCTGCCCTTTTCCCTTGATGTCAAAGGGGGAGAGTGACTTGGAGTGGTTGTTTCCATCAAGTCCAAAGGGGGAGATTGTTGGCATTATGATACAGGTATGATACAGGTGTTGTCCTTGATGGCAACTCACTCAGATGACAGATCATAGTGCATTAGGTCAAGAGAAAAGAATTAATGATCAGAGAGAGGTATTCGCAGGTTAACCTTGTCCAAGAAGTGTATACACGCGCGTTAATAGGCCAAAAGAAGCATATAACATACACACGTAGCTGCACAAAAGAAAAGGCGTGTACATGTTGGAAAACTAAGTTCTGGTCCGTGGTATTTGGTCCATGGTATTTTGATCCATGGTATTGGTCCATGGTATTTTTATCCATGGTATTGGTCCATGGTATTTGGTCCGAGGTATTGACCCTAGGTATTGGGTCCAAGGTATTGGTCCTACATGGTTTTGGACCATGGTATTGAGATAGGCCTAAACCTATATAAGGAGGAGAATATCATTAGGCCAAGAGTGCAAGTGTGCAAGTGATGAATATCTGATGAAGTGTGAGATCTAGTATGCTGGTTATGGGTTTGTGATGATTTGCTTGATCTGAACCAAGGATGCACCTATGCGGTTGATGATGTATGATGGATCGGGATCATAAGGCTTGGAATGTATTATCATATGTGGTTTGATCATGGATAGACTAGCCCTAAATTATTGACGTATGTTTTATTGTATAAATGTTATGATCTGGGTATGACTAATGTCCGGAATAGCTACAAAGTTATGAGTAAATATTTGCAGATCTGTACGCGGGTTCCCTTTGGTAAAATCATGTATACACGTTGGTTCAGCTCATCAGAGTAGCGTATACAGTATGAAGTATGGTATTTGAAGTTGTAATTGGATCTGGTTGTTGTTGCAGAATTCTGTGGCCTGCTCTATGTTCTAGTGACTGTGTTTTATTGACAGGGTTTCATTGTTTCATTGTTGGTTGATTCAGAGATTGATGATGCAGGTGTAGTTGATGGGTGTATTGCAGTGGTGATTAATTTTGTGCGTCAATGTTGTTGATGGGCCCAGTATGAAAATTGGATGAAACATGGCCTTCATATTATGGTGTTGTGCTTCAGGAGTATCCAGTATGAAAATTTATGAAACGTGGTCCCTGGAGGAAGAGAGAAGGTCGTAGACTTATGTAGGCCGGTGCCTACATACTAGTAAACATATCGGCCAGTACAAGAGCCACGGGGTTGGAGCTCCCTTCCAGTAGCAGCTGGAAAACGAGTGAAGGTTGGAGCCTTCAGTAGGTCGGCGCCTACGTACTAGTAAGCATATCGGCTAGTACAAAAGCCAGGGGGTCGTAACTCCCTTCCAGTAGTAGCTGGAGAATGAGAGAAGGTTGTAGCCTTCTGCAAGTGGGTTCCTACGTACTAGTATGAGTTTGCACCAATACAATATTGTAAACAGGTTTTTCTTATATTAAAGGAAGACGGAAGCAGGTGGCTTTTGTCTCACTGTTTGTGGGAAAACTAGTGTCTTTTCGATCTGCTAGTCCCACTAGGATTGGCAGCTATCCTAGAAACAAACAATCAAAGCAATTTGTGATTTCCTTTATGTATGATAGATAAGAGAGAAGCAAAGGGATCAACATGGATCTTCCGCTTGAATCCTTGCTTGATTTCTCTCCCCCTTGATAGAGCTTGCAACTCCTCTCCTACTTGTCCCCCTTAGAGAATATATGTAGAAACAAAGTAACAGAACACCATCAAATCATCTCGATCTATTATATCATAAACAACACAGAATCAGAAATACATTGAACATACAATGGCATTTACAAATAACAAGATTCACAAGTACACGATTGTATGGAGGAAAACTCAAAGAACTTTATTAAAATAGAAGGGAGAATTACAACCCAAATTTCTGATCCAGCATCATCCTCCCAACATCAAAGCCCTCTTCACCTCATGAAAAGCAAGATCACCCAACAATATAATGCTTCTTCTCAAAGACAAACTATCAGCACTTCCTTAGAAATTACAAAATTCCAGCCTCGAGATCTCTCAGCTGAGGGATCCATTTATAGATGCCGGGAAAGGGTGTGAGTCATCTCTGGGTTTTTTATTGGTGTCATTCCACTTGTATTTCTTGGTTCCACTTGGAGATTTCTTGGATCTCTTACTCATCCCTAGGCAAATTCAGAGAGGCAAGTGTCATAGAAGAAGTTTCTAGAAGATTCCATGAGCATCCACTTAGCAAACTATCTCAGACATTTGTCCATTCTCGCTCATCGCATCCCACAGAAGGCCTCTTCAGTATGCATCACACCTGGCTAGTGTAGAAGTTAGTATGCATCGCACCTTGACAGTGAAGTAGTCAGTATGGTCCAGTTTTGAGTGGTTTTTTAGGTGGAACTTTTGGGGAATGATGTAATCAGTTGACCATGATCCTTTAGGGTATGAAACAAAACTTTTAGGGGTTAAAGAGCCGTTAGTTTATCGGCATATAAGATTGGGGTTGCAGTGCCAAAATATGTCTATACCAGTTTCCCCCTAAAGCATGAAGTCATAAATCTTTTGATGTCGGGTGAAATGCTTTATCATGAGGATCCAAGGAATTCGAACTGGAAGGTGACCTGTATAAGATACAATACAATACATCATCATTATATGATTTTCATGATCTATCTGAGGCGGGAATTCCCATGCTCAGCTTTATAAATTCATTTTCATGTACATAGAATAGATAATCGTCTGCAGTTGTAGGCAGGTGATTCTTTATATGTAGAGTCATCATCCCTAACTTGGATGACTATCTGTGTAGCTTTTGTGTACATTTGATGTCTTTATGTTCCTAAATATATTACAGCCCGGATGGATGAAACTAGATCTGGGGTCTTCAAACTCGTTCAATCTTTGCTCGATGTACAAGTCAATTCATGTGAAAAGATGTTATGAAGTCAAACATGGAAAGACATTGCCTGATTACCAGCCAATATCGTAAGTTTTTAACAGGCACAAGAGGAATCACCGATAATGATAACGACCCTCAAGGTACTACAACACAATTCACGTGGTGTGAATATATGATCTGATGTTGAACACCACGTAAAATCATTCAGTCGAAGGCCATTGATGTAAACTTGTCGTTGGAAGTGAGAAAATTGCCATTGAGGCATGCAAGCTTCAAAGTACTGAAAGGGTTGTTTCTAAGTCAACTTCTTGGATAATGAACTGATGTTGACAAGAAGTGACCCGTCGTAGGAGGGCCTTAATGTATCCCACATCTACGACACGAAACATAGCAATTTTTTTCTAGATGTGAAAATGATCTGATGATACAAGGTTTAGGAATGGTGGTCATAAAAAATGAAGGGTGAAGGTATTACAGTGGATGAGGCATTAACTGGATGGTGAATTCTCTGAATGACTTCTCTTGAACATATTGGTGACACTGATATGAATTGGGAGCATTAACCCCAAAAATGGATGGCATGGAGGACCAATGGTGAAATGATTGGCGAACGAAATAACCCAACCCGACTCAATCATGGCGATGGAGTGAAAGTGTCATGTTCAAGAGCGACCTGCTACCAATAAAGTCCTTCAAGTTTTCTTCCCTTTTCCCCAGACATTGTTGACCAGTACCTCTTTATTTTTGTCAAGCTTGAGGAGGATAACATATGCTTGTTCTATAATTTTCCCTTCGGGCAAACCTGTCGCTATGTTTTAGTGAGCCTAGCGGCAGTGAAACTCATTATTTTCTGGGTGGACTAGCTTGTTGCTATTGTTTTAACGAGTTTAATGACAAGGATAACTCAATCCTTTTCATGTTTAGAGAGTTTGAAAAGGGAAGAAAAGGAAACTCCAACAGTTCTTTTTCGTAGCATAATCCCTTAAGTCCAAAAAAGGATAAAATAATACAAAATGGATGAGTTTCGATAACTTTAGCGAGTCGAAAAGACATGCGCTTGAAATTTTTCATGGGATAATCCCTCAAATCCGAAAAAGATTAAAATATACAGGAGGGATGGAATTTTGATTACTTTAACGAGCTGGAAAAGCCAATAGCTCGACAACCTTTTCATATTTAATGAGTCTGAAAAGAGTTTAAAGGAGGCTCGTTTTTTAGGAATGAGTGGCGTTTAGGGTAGGAACTGGTTTCGAGTAAGCTTGGAACTTCTAAAAACATGGTGATGTGAAGAGGTTGGCTAACAAGGCCACTCATCGCAATTGTTCCTCAAAAAGGGTAAACAATCAAGTGGATCGGCCAAAAGGATGGAGGTGATAGCAGAGCACAATCAAGGCTCAAAAGGTTGATAGCATGGCAATCACAGAGGTTGTTCACTGAAGGTGTGTTTATTTTTTAATGAGCTTGAACCTTGTGTTAACATATGCTCAGTGGCGAGTTTATTTTTTAATGAGCTTGAACCTTGCGGAAACATTGCTCATTGTTCCTTTTTATGTAAGCTAGGAATGACCAAACCTAAAAGCTAAAAAAACTAAAAAGCTAAGGAACTACTGAGGTTAGGTAGGATTGTTTCATCTACTGAATGGTTTAAACACTTCCTTTGCTTCGTCCGCAGTTTAGACAAAGGTCAATGGTGGATCAGACCAATCTAAAATGCTAAAAAATGAAATTGGTCGTTTTTTGCTTGCATAAAAAGGTTTGCATGCCCCCAGGCATCGAGAAAAGGAGAGTCTCTAGTAACCATATGGGAATCACTGTGGTTAAGCAGGATTGTTTTTGTCAGCGGTTAGACAAAAACACTTCCTTGGCTTTGTCGCTAATTAGACAAAGGTGAGTGGTGTGTTAGACCAATCATTTAACTTACAGGGAAATTCATATGGTAGGATGGTTTCGTCAACGGTTAGACAAAACACTTCCTTGGCTTCGTCCACAGAGTGGACAAAGTGAATGGTGTGGGATGGCACTTCCAATCACATAACCTACAGGGAAACCTGGCTTTTCAAATGGGTTCATCCACCAAATTGACAAGGGTGCATGCCCCCTAAGCTTCATTACATTCACCCGACTACTCGCTGCAATTAGGTGGATGGAATGAAGGTTGAAGAGACACTCTTGATGCAAAGAGTCCATTTAGGGATGATGTTTGACTTGGAGTTGTGTTTGAACCGAGAAATGAAAGCTGGTCAATAAGCTGGACAATTTGGCCTTCATGCAAGAAACACATCACTCGAAAGAGTGTGGAAACAATGGCTTCCATGCTGTAAACATAGTCACGTCCAAGGAGAAAATTGTAATCTAATGGTCCTTGGACTACCATCACGTTCAAGTGAATGCTTTTCCTTTTCAAATTTATGGGTAACTTAGGAAGGATCCCTAATGGTCAGCTGGTTCCTTTGTTAAAGCCTGAGAAATTCTGTGTAATAGGCATAAGCGATGGTGAACCAAGCGCTTTCCAAGCAGTTGAGGAAAGGATACTCACTGAAGAACCTTCATCTATGATAGTGCCAGAAATGACCATTTTGTATACTTGTACTATGATCTGGAATGGTACATTAGAAGGAAGGCGGGATCTCACTAGTCGATTCAAATCGAAGGAAGTGACTAGACTGCTTGGAGGGGGCACCAAATAAACAGTTGAATGAATCGCTTGAGTAGTGGGAACTGGGGGGTTATCTTCATGTTGTGAAGGAACGAGTGGATTGCCCCCAAGTTCATCAGACTCTGAAGTGACAAAAATAATTTGAACAATATCGTTCTCACTCTCTTTGGGAATGGTATCATCTGAAGGTGGATCTTCTGAAGATAAAACTGGTTCGACTGCCATCTCGACTTGTTGACTTTGGTCCAATATGGACTCAGAAGATTCACTTTCAACGATAGGTTTTTCGACCGACGGTTGAGATATGTCAGTCAGATTTTCAACTAGTAAAGGACTTGAGGTGAGTTTCTTGTATCCAGATGGAAGTCGTTGCGGTGAAGTAGGACGGTTACGCAAGACTCTTTTGGAATCATCCAAAAAGGGACAACGGGGAAGGTGATGGTCCCCTTCACATAATCCACATGGAATTTTGACCTTTCCTTTCTGTCCATGAACTCCATTTTCACTAGTTGATGGTGTGTTATCAACATGATCACCAGAGGTTGATGACACCGGACGGTGCAAGCAGGGAGACCATCCTCTCAAGATCCGTGAAAGGCAAGGACAATCTCAATGAGAATGGTTTCCTCTGCAAATTACACAAGGATATCTAGGAGATTTAGTACGCGAATTTTCACCAGATGATTCATGGTTGCCCCCTTGCTTAACTGACTTCTTCTTCTTCTCTTCCTTCCCTTTCTTCTTCTTCTCAGTCACTTGGTTACTAACATCACTATTTTCACCATGCGAAGACGAAGAAGGGGAGGGAGAAACAAATGAAGAAGAAGGCGAAGGGTCAACTCTAGTATTAATTGGCTGCTGATTCAATTGCTGATGAATTACGGTATTTTGAACGATATAGGTTGAAAATAGCCAAACAGGCAGGCCAATTGTGATTCCCGAAAGGGACAATGTGGCCATATATGAAGCATCAATATCTCCCCAAGAGGAGAAAGGACTAGGATTCCCCTCAAAAGGGATTCCTTGATTGGTAGACTCCATTATCTCAACCTAAAATCAATGAAGGAATAGGGATGTTATTCCAAATTTAATAAATTTTAACGATGCTTTGACACAACTTTTCTTTTTCAATTTTTAAGAATCAAGAAAAAGCTAAAGATGACTCTAGTCCCCTTCGATTTTTAATGAGCTTGAAGTGACAAGTGCTCAGATGGACCTTTTCTTTTAAGGAGTTGAAAAGGAGTGAAAGTGACTACTCTGGAAACCTAGAGAGAGGGATTACCAAACCAATTGCAAAACTGCAATATACACCTTGGTGATAAATTAAAGAGAAATTACCAAGGACTTATGTACGGTAGTCAATCTTCCCGAATGTTGTGTTTAGTGTATTGCGATCGATAGGGCGGCAGACACAACTTCCTATGGATAAAGGATATAAGCCTATTGTAGTCTCCCAATATATACTCGACGTTACAGGGAGCACAAGTCCATGCTAGTACTTGTCGTATCAAAGAGGAGGAATCACCCAACCTTCGATGAAAACGATAGTTACTAGATTTTACGACGTCGGAACACGTCTCTAGCCTAGACCTCTAAATGTGTTGCGTTAGATTCCAAAGAATTGTTAAGTTCATTGAAATTTATTTTAGAGTTGATCTTGTTTAGATGTTTGGCTTTCAAGGTTCACCACGTGATGTAGATGTAAAATTTCTAAATATGCAATCTAAAATGATAAACAATCGTTGTTTACTTTTTAGCAATGAAAATCCTAGCTACTAAGGAAAGAGGATTACGATTCTTTCAAACAGAGAGCAAAGAGCACACACTAAATGCACTTTTCCTAAATCATTTTTCACACACAGTCTAAATGCAAATGCCAATGCATGTATTTGTTTTTCGTTTCCCTTAATGTGAAGAATGCCAAAAGGAAAACTAAGTATAGATCTGAAATATTTTCTTCAAAGCGACATTTCGACAATTTCTTTTTCAAAATGAAAGGAAGACTTAAATGACACTTTTCGATTCCGAATAGAAAAAGCTTTTGACACTTCAAATATTAACAATTGAAATCAAATACACGAAAAAAAGTTTAATCGACTATCTAGAGAAAGAAGACTTTACGACACTTCCATTTTTTGACACAAAACGATAGTTACGACACTTTTGTACCAAAATGAAAAATCGATTCAAGCAACTTTTCGACAAAGGATCGTAAATGATGGAAAAGTACATAAAAACATTTACTAATCCTAATCAATGGAGGCTGTTTTATGTAATTTAAGGTGGCTTCAACAATGAAATATTGTTCATAAGCAGCAAAAACAATTAAACAGAGCTGAAAACAAGGACAAAAAACCCAAATTTCAAGGAGAGAAATAGGATTACTCAGTCATTGCACCTGTGCTTCACAGAAACAGGGATGCATCTCACCTGCTACACTCGGGAAGTGCAATGTATACTGGCTTCTAGTGATAGATAGTGCGATGGGCCAAGGAGCGCAACTGAGTGTTATCGGGAAATCTAGTGTCTATGCAGAGCTGCTAGTCCCACTAAGATGGGTAGCTATCTTAGAAACAAATAAACTAAAGCCACTTTCATTTTCCTTTATGAGAAGTAGATAGGAGAAGAGCGAAGAATACCAACCTCAATCTTTCGCTTAGTTCCTTGCTTGTTCCCTATCTCCCCTCTGACAAATCTTTTCCCCTCCTTCCTTGCTTACCCGCTTCAAAGAGTACCTGTAAAGTCAAGGCAGCATAATACCTTCAAAGTACAGATATTTATAATCACAAAAAATATAGGACCAAATATATATTGACCACACAAATGCATATATCATCAAACATACAAGAATGTGGAGGAAAACTTGAATAACTTTATTGATATAATGATTAGAAGAGAGGATTACAACCCATTGATCTGACCCAACGTCATACTCCTAGCATGAAAGCCCTTCTTCACCTCATGAAAATCGTAGATCACCCAACGCTATGATGTTCCACCAGGAAACCATCAACACTTCCTTACAAGATACAAGATTCCAGTGTCTGGATCTCTGGGATGAGGGATCCATATATAGATGATTGCAGGGGGGTGAGTCAGCTTCTGGGATTTTGATTAGTGTCCTCTCTCTGATAGTTCTTGATTCCACTTGGAGATTCATGATCTCTTACTCATCCCTGGGCAAATTCAAAGAGGCAAGTGTCACAGGAGAAGTTTCTGGAAGATTCCATGATCATCCACCTCGCAAACTGTCTCTGCCATTTGTCTACTCTCATCCATCGCACCCTACAAAAGGGCTTTTTAGTACGCATCGCACTTTTTGCATGTGGCAGGTGAGATGCATCGCACCTTTAGCACTGAGCAGTCTGTATGGTCCAATTTTGACCAATTCTGAGCAGCTTTCCATGGAGAACTTCTGGGAGATGATGTAATCAGTTGACCTTGTTCCTTTAGGGTGTGAAACAACACTTTTAGGGACTTAGAAGCCCTTGGTTTATGGACATTTATGATTGGGGTTGCAGTGCCCAAATATGTCTATAACACTAAGGTGGGTTTTTGCTCAAATTTGCAGCTGATTTCAGTGATTTAAGCTGAGCTATGATGGACAGTAAAGAGAAAAGTACAGAGGAATGATCTTGGGAGGTTACTGAGCTACCACAAGGGTGTTTATAATGCTTGCAAGTCAAATGTTTAGTTCATAAACTAAACCGGAGATTGGCTGAAGCAGGATTCATCTACTATGCACTTAAGGAATTTAGACTTCTGTGATCCATAACATTGTTTAGAGAATTTTCGGCGAAATCACATGAATATTATTTTGTCGACGCGTTTCGAACCAACCAGTGTGGTTCATCGTCAGGACAAGTTGAAGAACCAATCCAGCCCAGCTTGTTAAATAGTGTGTGCAGAGACTCCAACGGCTAAATTTCCAACGGCTAATTTTCCAACGACCAATTTTGACCTAATGCCTCGAGTCAAACCAAAATTATTCTTGATAAATTTAATTATTGTTTTACTAGGGAATTAGTTAAATTAGGTACATTATATAATAAATTAAATAATATCATAGGTATATCCTATATTTATTTAGTAATAATTTAATTTATTATTTGTCATTTAAAACCAAGGGTCCAAAAAATAAATTAAAAAATTTTTATTATCATATTTATTAATTAATCTATAATTTTATATCTATTTTCTTATTCCAATACTAAATTTCTTTAACTTATGTATTTCCTAGAAGTTATAAAATTATAGGTACATATTTGTCATACGGTTACATATATACTTATTAATTTCATACATTATTATTTTCATTTACAACAAAGGTCAAAAATAAATTAATAAAATATTTTTAATTCCTTTAATTTTATATTTATTACTTAATCTATATTTATATATTAATTTATTATTCCAATACTATTAAAAATAAGTCGTATTCTTGATATAAAAATTTTCTTTATTATTATTCTTGATTATATAAATTTTATTAAAAATTCTTTACTATTATTCTGAGAAGTTAGTAGAATTTTTTTTTTTTTTTTGTTTTTCTTAAGTGAATTAATTTTTTTTAGAAAATCAAGGTGAATTAATTTTATATTCTTTTATTTATCAGCGTCATTTTTGAAATTTTAATACATAAGTTATTAGCCTCAATTTCTAATATAATTTCATAGAGTAAGTAATCTATTCTACTTTAATAATTATTTAAACCAATAATATTACTAACATAACCCTTGTAATTGGGTAATTATATTCTTATATATAAGGTCAAAATTATATATGCAATAGGAAGGATATTAATATGATCATCATCGTTATTACAATTCTAACGGTGAAATTATGAAACCTAATCTAATTATTTTAGGAATATTATGAGCCAATTTTTTTTAATATTTAGGTTAAATGAAACCCAAAAATCAACTAAAGGAGATAAGGATAAAACCTTTATGGCTCGAAATTAACTAAAACCTATAAAAAACTAAAATACCGCAAATTACTAGGACAAACCAGACAAAATTTGAGGGAGGCCAGGACAAAAGGGGACAAAAATTTAGGAAAAAGAGGACCAATCCCTGAGATCAATTCTCAAGGAGAGGAAAAATCCCAAGCCCTAAAAACGAGGGGGCAACTGAGGAGGCTAGGAAGACAGGGCTGGGACCCAGCAACTGC
>APFE031688158.1:28834-46365 GCA_000404065.3 Pinus taeda | reverse complement strand
TCGAACACCCGCGGAATCATCCGATCGGAGGCCAATGATGAAAACCTCACGTCGAACACGAAGAACCTACCATTAAGGCATGCAGGCCCCAAGGTACCTGAAGGGAATCGCTAGGTCACTCCTGGATAATGAGCTGAATAATAAATAGTATTGGAATAATAAATTAATATAGATTAAGTGATAAATATAGAATTAAAGGAATTAAAAAATATTTTATTAATTTATTTTTGACCTTTGGTTGTAAATGACAAATAACAAATTATGATTAAATAAGTATAATATGTACCTATGACATATAATGTACCTATAATTTTAATAACTTCTAGGAATAATAGTAAAGAAATTTTAGTATTGGAATAAGAAATTAATATATAAATATAGATTAATTAATAAATATGAAAATAAAAAAAAAAAAAAAAAAAAAAAATTATTAATTTATTTTTTTGGACCTTGGTTTAATGAAAATAATAAATTAAATTTATTACTAAAAATATAGGAATACTATGATATTATTTAATTATTATATAATGTACCTAATTTAACTAATTCCCTAGTAAAACAATAATTAAATTTATCAAGAATAATTTTGGTTTGACTTGAGGCATTAGGTCAAAATTGGCCGTTGGAAAATTAGCCGTTGGAAATTTAGCCGTTGGAGTCTCTGCACACACTATTTAACAAGCTGGGCTGGATTGGTTCTTCAACTTGTCCTGACGATGAACCACACTGGTTGGTTCGAAACGCGTCGACAAAATAATATTCATGTGATTTCGCCGAAAATTCTCTAAACACTACTATGCACTTGTTGAGCAAGAGCAATTCGAAGTCTATTTGGCTAACTTCAGGGTCTGTCTATAGTTTATAAAGCAAACAACAGTAACAAACAAACAGATTATTCATTCCCCAGCGGAGTCGCCATTTTGTTTCCGATAAAACTAGTGTATTTTCGATCTGCTAGTCCCACTAGGATTGGCAGCTATCCTAGAAACAAACAATCAAAGAAATTTGTGATTTCCTTTATGTATGATAGATAAGAGAGAAGCAAACGTACCAACCTGGATCTTCCGCTTGACTCCTTGCTTGATTTTTCTCCCCCTTGATAGAGCTTGCAACTCCTCTCCTACTTTTCATGCTTAGAGAATATCTGTAGAAACAAAGTAACAGAACACCATCAAAGCATCTCGATCTATTATATCATAAGCAATGCAGAATCAGAAATACATTGAACATACAATGGCATTTACAAATAACAAGATTCACAAGTACACGATTGTATGGAGGAAAACTCAAAGAACTTTATTAAAATAGAAGGGAGAATTACAACCCAGTTGTCTGATCCAGCATCATCCTCCCAGCATCAAAGCCCTCTTCACCTCATGAAAAGCAAGATCGCCCAACAATATAATGCTTCTTCTCAAAGACAAACTATCAGCGCTTCCTTAAAAATTACAAAATTCCAGCCTCAAGATCTCTCAGATGAGGGATCGATTTATAGATGTCTACAAAGGGTGTGATTCATCTCTGGGTTTTTGATTAGTGTCAATCCACTTGTAGTTCTTGGTTCCACTTACAGATTTCTTGGATCTCTTACTCATCCCTGGGCGAATTCAGAGAGGCAAGTTTCATAGGAGAAGTTTCTAGAAGATTCCATGAGCATCCACTTAGCAACTTATCTCGGACATTTTTCCATTATCGCTCATCGCACCCCACAAGAGGCCTCTTAAGTATGCATCGCACCTGGCTAGTGTAGAAGTCAGTATGCATCGCACCTTGATAGTGAAGCAATCAGTATGGTCTAGTTTTGGGGAATGATGTAATCAGTTGACCATGATCCTTTAGGGTATGAAACAACAATTTTAGGGGTTAAAGAGACCTTAGTTTATCGACATCTAAGATTTGGGGTGCAATGCCCAAGTATGTCTATAACACCCGCATTGGGTTTCCACCTTATATCATGGTGTTCATGTGTGTTTCTTATGTGTGATGATCTGTTCTATTTTACTACACCTATTTACTATTTATATGGTTAATGAAGTTCTAATGCACTGATTAAAGATCAACATATAATGGATTAACTGAATCATAAGTTTACTGGATATACGCTAGTTGCATTAAACACAGTTGCGTGTACACGCGGGTTCCCTTAACTGAAGTATCATATATGAATCTGATTATGGAAATGAAAAGTTAGTGATTTGTTAATACTGATTCACCCCCCCCCCCCCTCAGTATTATTTCCAAAAAAATTGATTGAAGACCTAGTACTGTGGTCTTTTTAAGGATTCAAGGAAAAAGGAAAAGAGATTCTACTAAAGGATCTCACAAGATAAGGTAAGAAGAGGGTGAGTAAACTGAAGAAGGACGCGAGGCTAGTAACAAATAAGGCCTCTACTCAACCGAAGATTACTTTGGTCAATCAAAATCCATCACAATGAGAATCTTATCCTAGAATGTTCATGGTCTTAACAACAGAACAGAACAATGATATCTTAGAGATAGAATACAAAAAGAGAAACCATCGGTTCTTATCTTATAAGAGAAAAAGTTAGGATTAGATACAATGTTGAAAATAGAAGGTATATGTTGGAAAGAGTGTATGCAAATGTTGGTAGATTCCATAAGTTATGTAGGAGGGCTATTTGTGTGGTGGAATCCAAGTGAGGTGATCTTCTTTGATTAGTTGGCCATGGAAATAGTTATAATTGATACCTTTCATGATATAGGCACAACGAGGAATTATTTTTGTCGGTAGTATATGGTCCCTATAAGGTGAAGGAAAAATTGGATTTTTTGGAAACCCTTGAGCATATCAAATAGTCAATAGGAGACACTTTACGGATAATGGGAGGTGATTTCAAACTTATTTTGGTCCCTTTAGGAGAAGAAAGGAGGGATACATAAATTAGAACCGTCTTCTTCCAATTTTGATGTGTGTATTGAGGAGCTTCATTTGTTGATATAAGAACAATAAATGGGATTTCAATGTGGAATAATAGAAGGGGAGGGGACAACCAAATAAATTGTTACCTAGACCATTTCTTGGTAGTTGAACAAATTATGAAAAAGATATATACTTGGAAGCATCCATACTACCTAGTATGGGATCAGATCACTGGCCCATAAGGTTGGATATAGATCTCAAGGAAGCTCCTTCAAACATGCCATTCCATTTTGAAAGTTTCTAGCTGAAATATATGAATCTAGTGGAATTAATGAAACAATGGTAGTTGAAATGGACATCAAAGTTTTGAATCGCATGCACACTTTTTCGTAAAGTTAAAGGCCTTAAAACATAGAATACAGATTTGGAATAATAAAACTTTGGGAAACATATTTAAGGAGAAACTATCTTTGGAAAGAAAAATGTAGGATACACAACATCAAATTATCAACGAGGGTCACTCTCCAGAGTTAATGCTAAAGAGGTAATCATCCTCCAAAGTTTGGAGTAACGTAGAAAACAAGAGGAGATTATATGGAGGCATAAATCCAAAATACAGTGGTTGAAAGAAGGTGAAATTAATTCAAAATTCTTCCACAATGCCATGGTGCAGTGACATTAATATAACAAAAATTTCTCAGTTAAGAGCAAGGATGGGGAGAGAAAAATCTAGCATGAGGAGATCAAATAGAAATTGGTAACATATTTTAAAGATCTATATTTAAAAAAAAAATCACAAAAGGAATCAATGCATTAAAGCAGTGATAGAACACATACCACGTATCCTAACGAAATATGAGAATATATCTCTCATGAGGCATATTTATTTCTCTGAGGTTGAGTTTGTGGTAATAAATATGCCAAAGAACAAGGCCCTAGGTCATATGGATTCACAACGGACTTTTATCAAGCTTATTAGGACTTCTTAGGAGAAGAAATCCATGAGCTAATGTACGAATCATGAAAGAAAGGGATGATTCATACGACGCTCAATCCTACATTCTTCTCATTGGCTCCAAAACAAGGTCAATCTAAAAGTCCTAAATATTTTATCCTATTTCCTTAAGCAATGTGTTGTATGAAAGTATATCTTCAATGATAGTAAATAGACTCAAACCTATACTTCCTCATTTGATATCACCAAATCAAAGAGGTTTTTCATTAGGGAGATAAATAATAGATGGCATCATTGCAGTACAAGAAGTGATACTCTCATTAAAACAAACAAAATCCCCAAGAATGATCATAAAATTAGATCTCTCAAATGCATATGACAGGCTCAACTGGACATATTTATACAAGATCCTACAAGCTTTTGGCTTCTCGGAAGATTGGTTATTATGGGTCGGGTATTTGGTTTCTTCAACTTTTATTTCGATTTTAATTAATCGCCGTTCACTTTCCAACCTTCGAGAGGGCTCAGGAAAGGGGACCCTTTGTTGCCCTTTCTATTTATCCTTGCAATAGAAGTGTTGTAGTGGCTACAACCACCCTCCAAAATGTTTTCCTTAGTTTCATTTTGGAGCCTCCCTACCAACCTTCACAGCAGCATGTCTTGCTTCATCAAGTACACAAGCTCCAATGATTTTCTTACGGAGAAACAACTTGTCGATCAAATCTTGATGCGTTTTCCTCATAGGTTATTCATTTGAACTTGGTCCAACAGCAGGCTTAGTAGCGCCTTCAAGAATTTGCGTAAATCTGGAGGGCAACCAGCCTTTGTTATGAAACCAGCTCACAAAAAGATAGAAAAGATAGATCAACGACTTATAAATCGACCTCTTCGAGGGGGGAACCTCCTTTACATTACACAAATGAACAATTCTTGGATTATTGTTATAGACATATTTGGGCACTGCATCCCCAATCATATATGTCCATAAACCAAGGGCTTCTGAGTCCCTAAAAGTGTTGTTTCATACCCTAAAGGAACAAGGTCAGCTGATTACATCATCTCCCAGAAGTTCTCCACAGAAAACTGCTCAGAACTAGTCAAAACTGGACCATACAGATGCTCAGTGCAAAGGGTGTGATGCATCTCACCTGCCACATGCAAAAAGTGTGATGCCATACTGAAAAAGCCCTTTGTAGGGTGTGATGGATGAGAGTAGACAAATGCAGAGACAGTTTGCGAGGTGGATGATCATGGAATCTTCCATAAACTTCTCCTGTGACACTTACCTCTCTGAATTCGCTCAGGGATGAGTAAGAGATCATGAATCTCCAAGTGGAATCAAGAACTATCAGAGAGAGGAACACTAATCAAAATCCCAAAAGCTGACTCACCCCCTGCAATTATTCTATATATAGAATCTCCTCATCCCAGAGATCCAGAGGCTGGAATCTTGTATCTTGTAAGGAAGTGTTGTTGGTTTCCTAGTGGAACATCATAGTGTTGGGTGATCTAAGATTTTCATGAGGTGAAGAAGGGCTCATGCTGGGGAGGATGACGCTGGGTCAGATCAATGGGTTGTAATCCTCTCTTCTAATCTTTATATCAATAAAGCTATTCAAGTTTTCCTCCACATTCTTGTATCTGTTGATGATATATGCATTTGTGTGGTCAATATATATCTAGTCCTATATTGTTTATGATTGTAAATCTCTGTACTTTGAAGGTATTATGATGCCTTGACTTTACAGGTACTTATTGAAGCAGAGTAATCAAGGAAGGAGCGGCAAAGATCCATCGGAGGGGAGAAGGAACAAGCAAGGAACCAAACGAAAGATTGAGGTTGGTATTCTTTGCTCCTTTCCTATCTACTTCTTGTAAAGGAAAATGAAAGTAACTTTAATCTGTTTGTTTCTAAGATAGCTACCCGTCTTAGTGGGACTAGCAGCTCTGTATAGACACTAGATTTCCCAATAACAAAATGGCGACTCCGCTGGGGAGCGAATAGCTTGTTTTCTTATCTATATTCTTTTGCTTTATAAACGACAGACGGAGCTTGAAGTCAAGCCAGCTAGCCTTCGAATTGCTTTTTCTATGCAAGTGAAAAGTAGATCAACGCTGCTTCAGTCTATCTTCAGGTTTTATTTATAAACTGAACAATTGATTTGCAAACATCATAATTTCCTTGGTGGTGGCTCAGGTAGCCTCATTAGATCAGCCCTTGTGATTTGCATTTACTGACTATCATTATCTTGGCTTAAATCCCTAAACTAAGCTGCAAACTGTGACCAAGAACCAAGTTGAAGTCTCATCCCTGGACCATCGTACCTTCTCCTCTTGGGAATCTCGATGCATCGCACCTCCCGTGTGCAATAGGTGAGATGCATCGCTTTTCCTTGTGTTACAGGTGCGATGATCAGATAAGACTTCTTCTGCTTCCAGATTTTGGTTTTTTGTTCACTCTCTTCAGCTTTATTCAGGAGTTTTGTTGTCTGTGATCAGTATACCACTGTGGTAACTCCCTTCCTTTGCATGATTCAGCCTCCATTATACAAAGAACTTTAAATGTTTTTATGTATTGTTCGCCATTTACGGTTCCCCTTTACAAAGAAGTAGCATAATCAAACTGTCGTCTTTTGATTTGGAAGGGTCGCAAGTGTTGTTTTCAGTCAAAGAAAAGAATCCTACTTTTCTTGATGTCGATTACACTATTACTCTTGTATTTGATTTGAATTAATAGTTTTTCAAGTGTCGAAAGTAGTTTTCAATTCAAAATCGCAAAGTGTCGTCATTATCTTCCTTTCATATTTTGAAGAGAAAATCGTTAGTACTGTCACTTGAAACGATTTAGATTTGTACTTAGCATTCTTTTTTTCATTCACACACTAAGAAAGCGAAAACAAATACATGCATGCGCATTTGCATTTAGACTACTTGTTGATTTTGATTTAGGACAGTGCATCTAGTGTGTGCTCTCTACTCTATGTTGAAAGAATCACGCTTCTCTTTCCTTAGTAGCTAGGATTTTCATTGCAAAAAGAAGATTAAACGATTGTTTATCATCTTAGATTGAATTTTAGGATTGTACATCTACATCACGCAGTGAACCTAAAAGGAAAACTTCTTAAGAAAGATCAACTATAAAATAAATTCAATGAACATAAAACTGCTTTGGAACCTAACACACAACATTTAGAAGTCTAGGCCAGAGACGTATTTCGGCGTCATAAAGCCTAGTAACTATCTCTTTCATCATAGGTTGGGTGATTCCTCCTCTTTGAGACGACAAGTTCCAGTACGAACTTGTGCTCCCACGTACCATCGAGTATATATTGGGAGACCACAATAGGCTATATCCTTTATCCTTAGGAAGCCGTGTCTGCTGCCCTATCGATCGCAATGCACTGAACCCCAGCATTCGGGAAGATTGACTGTTGTACCATAAAAAGTATTCTGCAGTTTTGCAATTGGTTTGGTAATCCCTTTGTCTAGATTTCCAGAGTAGTCTCTTTCGTTCCTTTTCAGACTCCTTAAAGGATAAGGTCCATCTGAGCACTTGTCACTTTAGGCTCATTAAAAATCAAAGGTGACTAGAGTCATCTTTAGCTTTTTCTCGACTCTTAAAAATTGAAAAAGCAAGTTGTGTCAAAGCGTCTAAAATTCATTAAATTTGGAATCACTTTTTCCCCTTTATTTTGAGTTGATCAAGTAATCCGCAATTGTGGAAGAAAGTCAATCAAAACCCCGTCATTCATGGAGACTAACGAGTCAACCGTCTTTGACTCTGGAAATGAAACTATTCCAGACAAAGTGAACTCGTTTAACCATATCAAAGTCCCCTGGTTCGCTTGGAACTTGTGCTCCAACATCCTCAGGGACTCCGGTTACTCCAACCATTTTTGGTACCCCTGCCTTTACAGAAGAAGTTCCGCGGCCACAAGAGGACATTAGAACTGATTCTAGTGTAATGGTAAACGATCCTATTATTGAACCAGCTCTGTCTACAGCTGATTCAGAAGGTGTTACCCCTCCAACAACTGTCACTGCAGAATCTATACCTTCTTCGGCACCAGAAATATTTTATGGGCCTGATGATCTCCCTCTCCCACCTGGATTGATTGCTATAGAAGAGATTGTGGAGGATCCTCCATCTAGTACTCTATTGCATTTTGGAGCCGGGATCACCCTATATCCTTCTTCATCAGAAGTTAGTCTCCCTTCATTGCAAGTTCCTGTAGAATCGCTAGGAAATCTTTTGGATAAACTAGATATGTCTGAACACCCGTCGACATCGAGGACTATGTCATCTCACGCAGCAGAAGAAGAACCTCTTGCTACTATTCCAACAATGTTCGCTGGTGTACCATCTGTCCCAACTAGCTCTCAACCGCTAGATGGAGTCCATCCAAGGACTATTTCGACAGTATGGTCTGTTCCCGTTTGTTAGTCCAGAATAATATCTGGAATCTCTTATGTTGAGTCTCAGCAAATTGATCCTTCACAATAGTATCAATTTGGGCAGTCCAGTCCCCAAAGTTCAATCATTCCTTTGAGCACTAGATTGCCGCCATATGGGGGGCAGTATGCCCTTTCATTGTTCCCTCCAGGAGAACAACCATATGAGAGTTCGCAACAGAATTCAATTCATGTTGGAATTACATCCAGCGGTTGGGTGCCAATACTGCCTCAACAACCAAGATTTGTATACTCAATGAAACAAAGTCTACCTGTGTCAAATATCCCCACTACACCGGCCATTGTGATGGTGTCGCAAGTACAAGTGTTGCTTGTTGTATGCCAACCTCCAGTTTCTTAGGTCATAATACAACAACCTCTTGTATCCACGACGCAACCACAATCACCGATTAGTGGCTCCTTAACTGGAGTGACCTAGGCTCAAATGGGTACTATTACCCCTCATCTTGGTCAAATAGCTAGTATTGGACAACAGCAAATGGCTTCACAACCATGGCTGGTACAATATCAACAATCGCAGTTCCAACAAGTTTACCAAAGATCTGAGCAACAAACCTTTGCAAGTAATGGGCAACCGTATATTCAAAATGGTCAACATTGATCATTTCATAGTGGTTATGCCCATCAACCTTACCAAAGTTATCAGCATCAGATGCATTATGCTGGTATGAAAAGATTCACTGCTTAGGAAATACCATATTATCCTGGGTATGCTTTGCCGAACCTGAATCAACAGTTTCCCTTCGTGGCGACTTTAGAGTTACCGGATCTAAATCGGCTAACAAATAATCCAATTGCTTATGCCCCTTGGTGGCCAACGATTCCTCATAAACTTCCATCAGATATTCCTAGATTTAATGGAAATCCGGGTGAAGACCTATCGAATCATGTGATG
This sequence comes from Pinus taeda, assembly GCA_000404065.3. Taxonomy (NCBI): domain Eukaryota; kingdom Viridiplantae; phylum Streptophyta; class Pinopsida; order Pinales; family Pinaceae; genus Pinus; species Pinus taeda. Next base: position 37,161 of record APFE031688158.1, on the reverse strand, counting down.
ACCTTTCATTTGTGGTGTTCATCTAACACTCTCAATGATGATTCGATTAGGCTTCGCCTTTTTCAGCGAACATTAACTGGTCCAGCAACAAAATGGTACATCAAATTGCCTAGAGCTTCATTCGATAACTTCAGCACCCTTGCCACAACCTTTTTAACCCATTTTCAGTTACCAATAAGGTACGAAACAGGAACAGAGCTTCTTACCAATTTCAAACAGATGACAGCCACTCACATATCTGATCATATCCATGAGTGGCGATGTCGTCGTAGAATGGTAAAAACATATATTCCTGATCAGCTACTAGCTGAATGGTTTACTAAGTCATTGTTACCTTCTATTACAGAAGATGTGGCTAAAGGGGGAGTTGTCACTGAAGAGCAAGTCATTGCTCGTGCGCAATATCTAGACTTGATCTATACTCAGTTTGGCACGTTGTATGACAAAATCCCTCATGCTCCTAGACCGGAATTTTTCATTCCTCCTCCTCCTAAATCAAACAAAGACTCTCATGCTGGCGATGGCGTGATAGGTACAACCAGCATGAAAAACGTAAAAGCTACATCAAAGAAAGCTCATACGGTGTCTAGTCAAAATGCAAATGAAGAACTTCTTGCCTCAGAGGTAAATGTCGTGTCGACTGACAAAGGCAGAGAACCAAAGCAACCAGGAGGCAAGAAGAAAAAGAAAGGGAAAAAGAAGAAGCAGGATAAGTCATCTCCTAAAAAACCGTCTGCAAACCCTTCTGGGCAAAGGAAACCCCCTACGGGGTGTCAGATATACGATGAGGATCATCGGACGAGAGATTGTCCCCATAAAGCTGAAGTTAAGAAACTCTTTAAGAGTTCAAAAACCTCAGTGGTATTAATTGATCCGTTTCAAAACCCAGGAACCAATCTGGTTGCTAGTGACAATGCTTCCCCATCCCAAGTGCTTATGTTGTCCATTTCAAAACAACAAAAATATGCTTTGATATCGATTAGGAATAAAGATTACGGGAATCCACAGTTGTCTAACAACAAGGCTACTGATCAACCTAGTAGTTCGACAACAACTTCAACTGAAGTTGTGCCACCCATCATTCCTAAGCTAACGATAAAGCCACCAAAGGGAGTAGTACACAAATCGACATTTAATCCTCGTGCCGGAGCAGCACAAAATTATAATATAGTAGAGGATCTGGCCCAATCGCCGTCTGCTATGTCGACACTTGAGGTATTGCAAAATTGCCCCTCCCAGAAGCAGGCTCTATTATCAGCAAGAGGTGGGATTGACCCAGCAGATTCTAATCTTGTGGCCTTTAATCATAAAGGATATGAACCTCAGTTACTAACTCAACTCACTTTCCTCATCCAAGTGAAAGCCCTCAACAAAACTGTTCATCAAACAATTATTGATGAGGGGGCATCTACATGTATTATGTCAATGAGTTGCTGGAAAACTTTAGGCTCACAACCCTTGTCGTGATCATCAACGACATTAAAAGCATTTGATGGACGAACATACACCCCATACGGGATTTTAAGTAACTTGCAAGTCGAACTGGGGGGCAAAACAGTAGAAATTGATGTTGAAGTTATCGATAGAAACCTCGATTACAACATCCTACTTGGAAGGCCCTAGATTTATGCTATGGCTGTTGTTGTGTCGACATACTTCAGAAAGATTGCATTTCCTTTTCAAGGAGAGATTACAATCGTCGACCAACAAACCTTTCTCCCTAACAATTCACAAGTTACGGGAAGAATTCCAATGATCCATGGAAGCTCTCAGTCACTTCAAAATATCGGAGTAGGCCTCCTAAAATACCCTACATTGATGGGTACTTTTGCCCTACTACCTCCAAACAATTTGGCGGAAGTGGCCACGGTGGGAACCTGCAATATGATATCTTCTATATCTAAAAGATTCGGAAGATTCTTGAACATTTTTTCAGCATGGATCATCGCCATTTTAGAAATGTTGTAGCAATCAATTTTCTTCGCCTGGGGGGCAAGGCCAAATCAACGCTCATCAAGTGTTTGGATAGATAGGTCTAAGGAATATGGTACCTCTTCAGATCCTTGGTTGCATGTACATTCTACAGACAAAGGAATCATTCAGTCAATGATTACAGGAGAGGCACCATGGGAATATTACCACCATCGTTCCCATCTTCCGGATTACCACAAAGATTATTCCAGCAACCTTAATCATCCTTCAGTTTTTTATTTTCTATCAAATACTGTAAATACGGTGGATTATGAGGATAGTTATTTTACTATGTCAACCTCATTAAAAAATGAAACAACTCCCTTTCCAAATCCAAGTCGAGTCTTTCAAAGATCTCGAAGGTAAACCTTCATTCCAACCACCGTGTTGAGTGCAATGAAGCTTGGGGGGCATGCACCTCGATTTGCATTATTATGCTGGGGGCATGCGAACTTATAACAAGCATGGTTTTTCGTTTCAAGCTTGTGTAAACATGAAACTAAATCTGAGCATATGTTGTCGCATGGTTCAAGCTCATTAAAAAATAAACCAGGCCACGAGCAGTGTTGCTGCAGGGTTCAAGCTCGTTAAAAATAAACCCGCCACGAGCAGTTTTACGCGAAGTTTAAGCTCGTTAAAAAATAAACCTAGTAATGAGCATATGTTCCCCCAAAGATTAAGCTCATTACAAAATGAACCAACCTTCGATAAATAACCATTGCGAATGCATTATCATCATCTTTTGATCCGTGGTCGTGTTCTTACCATCACCTCCACTCTATTTTAGCTGATCATACACCTCCATTTGATTGTTTACCCTTTCAAGGAACATCTGCGACAAGTGATTCTGTTAGCCATCCTTGTGACACTGCCATGATTGGAAAATTCCAAACCTTACCTGGAATCAGCAGCTACCCGAAAATATCACTCGTTCCTCAAAAACAAGTCTCATTTAAGCTCTTTTCATATGACTTGTAAAATATGAAAAGATTGCCGAGCAATTGGCCTCTCCAACTCGTTAAAGCTATCGGAAGTGTTATCCCTCCTCTAGATTTTAATCTTTTTGGACCCGAGGGATTATTACACAAAAAGATCGAGCGCTTGTCTTGTTCGACTCGTTAAAATTATCGAAAATTCATCCCTTTCATATTATTTTACACTTTTTCGAACTTAAGGGATTATATGACGAAAAAGGATTACTAGAGTTTCCTTTCTGTCCCCTTTCAGACTCTCTAAAATTGAAAAAGGAACGAGTTGTCTTTATCATTAAACTCGTTAAAACCAATAGTGACAAACTTGTCTATATAGACAAGAACGAGTTTCATTGTCGCTAGGCTCATTAAAACATAGCGACGGGTTTGCCCAAATGGAAAATTATAGCACAATCATATGTTATCCTCCTCAGGCTTGATAAAAATAAAGAGGTAATGGTTAGCAATGACTGGGGAAAATTGGGAAGAAAACTTGAAGAAACTTTATTGGTAGCGAGTTGCTCTTGAACATGACACTTTCACTCCATCACCATGATTGAGTCGGGTTGGGTTATTCCGTTCACCGGTCATATTACCATTGGTCCACCGTACCATCCATCTTTGGGATTAATGCTACCAATCCATTTCAGTGTCACCAATATGTTCAAGAGAAGTCAATCAGAGAATTCACCAACCCATGTTGTGTCTCATCCGCTACAGTACCTTCATGCTCCATCCTTTCATGACCGCCACCCTGAACCCTATATCGTCAGATTGTTTTCACCTCCAAAATCATTTGCTCCATTCCGTGTCATAGATGTGGGATTCATTAAGGCCCTCCTACGACAGGTTAATTCTTGTAGATGACAACTCATTATCCAAGAAGTCAACCTAGGAACAACCCCTTTCAGTACTTTGAAGCTTGCATGCCTCAATGGCAAGTTTCTCACTTTCGGTGACAGGTTTACATCAATGGCCTTCCACTGAAAGATTTTGCGTGCCGTTTGACACCAAGTCCCTTTTTCACACCACATGAATTGTACTATAGTACCTTGAGGGTCATCATCATTATCAATGATTCCTCTCGCGCCTGTTAATAGCTTACATCATTGGCTGGTAATCAGGCGATGTCTTTCCATGTTCAACTCTAGAACATTTTCACGTGGATCGACTTGTACTTCGGATGAAGATTGGACGAGTTTGAAGACCCCGGATCTAGTTTCATCCATCCGGGCTGTGATATATTCAGGAAAATAAAGACATCAAATGTACATCATTGCTCCATAGATGATCATCCAAATCAAAGGATGATGGCTCTACCAGAATCATTAGTCTGCCACACAGATGGTTGTCTGTCTAATGTACATGAAAGTGAATTTATAAAGCTGAGCATGGGGATGCCTGCCTTAGCTAGATCATGAAAATGTTATGAAGATAATGTATTGTATTGTATCTTATTACAGGCTGCCTTCCAGTTTGAAAGAACCTCAGATCCTCATGATAAAGCATTTCACCCGACATCAAATATCTACGGCCTCATGCTTTAGGGGGAAAATGTTATAGACATATTTGGGCACTACAACCCCAATCACATATGTCCATAAACGAAGGGCTTCTGAGTCCCTAAAAGTGTTGTTTCATGTCCTAAAGGAATAAGGTCAGCTAATTGCATCATCTCCCAGAAGTTCTCCACAGAAAACTGCTCAGAACTGGTAAAAAATGGACCATACAGGTTGCTCAGTGTAGAGGGTGTAATGCATCTCACCTCCTTAGTGTAAAAAGTACGATGCATACTAGAAAGCCCTTCTGTAGGGTGCGATGGGCGAGAGCAGACAAATGGCAGAGACAGTTTGCAAGGTGGATGATTATGGAATCTTCCATAAACTTCTCCTGTGACACTTGCCTCTCTGAATTCACCCAGGGATGAGTAAGAGACCATCAATCTCCAAGTCGAATCAAGAACTATCAGAGAGAGGACACTAATCAAAATCCCAGAAGCTGACTCACCCCCCGCAATCATCTCTATATGGATCCCTCATCCTAGAGATCCACAGGCTGGAATCTTGTATCTTTTAAGGAAGTGCTGTTGGTTTCCTAGTGCAACATCATAGTGTTGGGTGATCGAAGCTTTTCATGAGGTGAAGAAGGGCTTTCATGCTGTGAGGATGAAACTGGGTCAAATCAATGGGTTGTAATCCTCTCTTCTAACCTCTATATCGATAAAGATATTCGAGTTTTCCTCCACATTCTTGTATGTTAGTTGATATATGCATGTATGTGGTCAATATATATCTGGTCCTATATTGTTTATGACTATAGATCTCTGCACTTTGAAGGTATTATGCTGCTTTTACTTTACAGGTACTCTTTGAAGCGGAGCGGTCAAGGGAAGAGCGGCAAACATCCATGAAAGAGGAGAAGGAACAAGCGGAGAACCAAGTGAAAGATCAAGGTTGGTATTCTTTCCTCCTCTCCTGTCTACTTCTGATAAAGGAAATCAAAAGTAACTTTTATCTGTTTGTTTCTAAGATAGTTACCCATCTTAGTGGGACTCGCAGCTCTGCATAGACACTAGATTTCCTGATAACACTACCTTGAGACACAAACACTTCCCCATCCTTCTAGCACACTTCCATGCCTAGAAAGCAGTGCATAGGACCCATGTATTTCACCTCGAACTCTCTTGCAAGGTCCTCCTTACAAGACTTGATTAATTGATCTTGACCTGTCAATATCAGATCATCAACATAAAGAACAATGATCAATGGCTTACCTTCTACCATGATGTGGTAAAGGTTCACATTTGCTTCACCCTTGGTGAAGCCCAACCCGGTGAAATAGCTGTCGATCCTGGTGTACCAAGCACGAGGTGCTTGCTTCAGCCCATACAAAGCACTGTTGAGTTGGCACACATGTGACTCACTATCGAAGGTCTCAAAACCTTCTGGTTGCTCAATGTACACCTCTTCCTCAATCTTCCCATTGAGGAACACAATCTTCACATCCATCTGATGGATCTTCCAACCCATCTGAGCTGATAGTGCCAACATCAATCTGATAGATGAGTACCTTTCTACAGGAGCAAAAGTTTCATCATAGTCGATCCCCTCAACCTGTGAGAAACCACAGGCAACAAACCTTGCCTTATGTTTCTCAACACTTCCATCAGCTGCTTGCTTTACTTTGTAAAGCCATCGGGAACTCACTACTGACTTGTACTCTGGTCTTGGGACAACATCCCAAACACTATTCCGAATGATGGAGTCATAATCCTCCACCATTTCATCAACCTAGACTGGTTGCTACACTACTTCCTCAAAAGAAGAAGGTTCGGTCTCTACACACTCCCTAACCAGGGCCATCTAACCAGTGTACCGGTTGGGTGACCTCCTCTGTCTGTGCTGAGAATATGGTTGTCCCACATTCTCTCTTGCATCCAGCATCAACCTGTCTGCTTCCCTTGAGCATTTCCACCCATCTCTAGAAGACATAGCATGAGTGGATGTCTCCACTCCTGGATCCTCTGCATGCGGCTGCTCCGCATCAATCTAAGGCCCCTCCTGCTTAGGAACTGAAAGTTCCTCCTCTACATGCAACTTGAGCTCCCTCTCAAGTGATACTTGCATGGATTTCTGCTCATTGAACTTATGATCTCTATGTACCACTGTCCTCTGACTGGTAGGTAAGAACACCTGATAGTTGTGGGGTGTATTAGTGTACCCCACACGTATCCCCAACTTAACTATTGGATCTAGCTTCTTCCGGGCATCTTTGGTCACATGGTAGTCAAATGATGATCCAAAGATCCTGAAGTGACTCACATCTGTTCTCTTCTTGGAAAAGGCCTCCATTGTTGTCTTCATCCCCAGTATACGATGTGGGTTTCTTTTCTGCAAGTATACTTCTATATTGCATGCCTCAGCCCACAAATGAAGTGGTAGGCTTTAGTCATGTAGCATCACCCAAGCGGCTCCCACAATCGATCTGTTCTTCCTTTCGACCACCCCATTCTATTGTGGGTTATGGGGTGCCGTCAACTCCTGTTTAATTCCTTCTGCTACACAGAAGTACTTAAACTATTGGAAGACATACTCTCCACCATTGTTGTTATGCAAGGCCCTTATTTTCTTTCCAGATTCTTTCTCTGCCAAGGCTTTAAACTCACAAAACCTTGAGAAGGTTTGATCCTTCTTCTGCATAAAGTAGATCCAACATCTATAAGAAAAATCATCAATAAAAATAACATAGTACCTTTTTTTAGCGGTGGAGGCTATAGAGAATGCTCCACACACATCTGTATGAACTCGATCCAGGATTTATCTAGCTCTACTGTCTCGATCATGAAAGGAAGATTTCACATACTTACCCAAGGTACAACCTTTGTATGTATCCATTTGCTCCAGTTTTCCCTTGGGGAGTCTAGTAGAAATTTGCTGCATGATCTTCAAGGCCCCATGGTGCAAGTGGTCCAATATTCTATGCCATAGCTTGCCAACATCTTCACTCTGCACCAACTCTGCATTGCAACTCAATGCAGCATAGTCATCTATCTCCAGCTTGTAGAGATTCTTTACTCGAATCCCAATCCTCTTGGTCTGTCCAGTGCCGATATGCCTCAGGAATGCCTTTCCTTTACTAAAGACTACATCATAGCCTTTGTCTTCCAGCATAGCAATGGACACAAGATTCTTCTTCAGACTCGGCACAGATTTTATATTAGTCAGGGTGAGAGGAGCTTCATTCTCCCTCTGAAACACAACCGTAACTTAACTTGAAACACGGTACTTTCCATCATCGCCCATCTCGATCTACATCTGGAGGTCCTTCTCCTCCAAGGTACTGAAAAGATTCTTCTCACCGTTCATGTGGAATGAAGCTCCACTGTCCAGGTACCAAACACACCCCACCATCGATGAAACCATAAATGCAATGAGGGTGAAATCCAATTCAAACTATGAGGCGAGTGCCTCACCATCTAATCCCTTCGAGGATCCCTTCTTTGATTTCTTCTGTGGACAATAAGTAGCATAATGGCCCACCTCATGACAATGAAAGAATCTCACTTTTGATTTGTCAATATTCTTCCCACCATGGGAAGAACTAGATTTTGAATGAGATGCCTTGCCTTTCCCTTTCCTCACCTTACTTGCTAAGGCTAGATTTTCTTCATCATCTTGCTTTGATGAAGATCCATCTCTGGTGCTTCTCCTTGTCTCCTCCTGCATTAGATCCGATCAAATTCATTCCCAATCTGGCAGTTTCTCTCTTCCATTTACTGAGTCTTGGTAGCTATGCTAGCTCTTAGGAAGACCGAGGAGAGCAAGATTCACCATGTCATAATCGGCTGTCATGATCCCTACACTTCCAAGCTCATCCCTGCAGGTG
>APFE031688150.1:46159-66951 GCA_000404065.3 Pinus taeda | reverse complement strand
GGACATATCAAGAAGAAAAATGTTCAAGAAGTGAAAGATCACATTGAGCGTCAAGAAATGAATCCGACCATATCTTGTAAAGAATTGGAAGAAATTAACACTCCTAAAACTCTAGAGATAGAAGGACATATCAAGAAGAAAAAGGATAGCACCAAGATATGGAAGGCTGAAAATCCTGGAAATCTATTTGGAAATTTATATGGTATGGGATTCTTGGCTGAAAGCAATTATGAGAAAGCAGAAGAACATTAAGTGTCTGCTCTTAAGCAACCGGTTTGGAGAAATGGAAGGCGGCCACTGCAGTTGGAAGAAAACCATCGTGCTACTTATAGGCCATTTAACCAACTAGAGAATGGAAATGACTCAATACTTACTATTCTAGATGGGGAGTCAAAGCAGCTAATCCCTGTTGGAATTCGGTCAGAGCATGCTTATGCAAGAAGTCTTGCTCGGTTTGCTGCAAACCTTGGACCAGTTGCCTGGAAGATTGCAGCTCAGAAGATAAGGAGACCTCTGCCCCCAGGTGTCTCATTTGGCCCTGGATGGGTCGGTGATTATGAGGCTCCTCCTCGTGCTTTATTGTCACATGAAAGAATATCTGTGGCATCAGTGTCCTCTTCCACTACCTCGCCAATTGTTCCAGGTGAAACCAAGATTAAATCAAATAACGCTGAAGATAATCCCAGACTAAGAGATGAAGGGCTTCCAAAGAACTTAATTTCTGAAGGCAGGACTGTTACATCAGCTACAGCGGCTTTGTCAGCAAGACAGTTGGTTTCAAATTGTGCAATATGTCAAGGGATAGATAATTGCCAATCTATTCGTAATCCTCAATCTGAAGTGATTGGGCATGGCACATTAAATTCTAGTGGTGATGGAAGAGCTAGTTTGCCTTCTCCTGAAGTAAAACAAGGCTCCATAAGGTCGGGTTTAACTGTTACCACATCCAGTGACCTAGCCCTTGCAGGTACAAAATTTGGTTCAGAAGTAACACAGTCCAGATTACTTGAAATGGTCTCAAGAAATAGCATACTCATGCATGGGGCCTCATTAAAGCAGGGGCTGATGGTTCAAGGTCCATTGCCAGTCTTCAGGTAATGAAATCTGAAAATATGACAAATGACAGTGATGCGCGTGGCGTTGCCAGAAAAGCAAGTGATGCATCAAAATGCGGGTGTAGTTCTCCTGGTACAAATATTGCAGTCACCACAGTAAGCTCTTCTCTATGCAACTATCAAGCTGGATCGAGAGTTTTGCAGGGACATCAAGTCGCAAGTAGTCAAGAACATGCTAAGCAAGACTTAAATGGTTTAGCTAATTTACTGCATGGCAAGATGCTAGCATTACATCAAAGAGGTTCTAATCTGTTTGCAAATACCCCAGTGTTGGTGCATTCATCAGTTTCATCAGCAGGGCCATCTATAAAACGAGATGATGCCACAGTGCAGGCATGGATACAATCACAAAATGCACGCCTGGCAGATGCAGATGCTACTTTTAGAGTCAGGTTACAGGATGCACCGAATCCTCATATGGAGCAGCTAAGAAATCGATCAATTTCAACGTATCTCATCAGGTGGAAGTACTTACCAGCAGAAGATTCCACATGGGACGACAAGAATTTTATACAGAAGCATCAAGAACTACTCAAGCGTTGAGGACAACAATTTTGGAAGGAGAGGGGCATGTTAGGCCCCTATACTACTAGTGTCACCCCTTATTGTTATTAGTACAAACCACTTATTATATTGATGTACCCATGTAGTGCCCATATTGTTACTATTGTGCCCCATAGAAGCCCACTATTATTATTATTGTGCCCTTACATTATTATTGTTATGTCGGCTCTAGTTATGTTATGACCCCTTAGACTCCTATATATAGAAAGGAGGTCTTTTCATTTGTATCATCGAAGAATTGTTCATTTATGTAATGTAAAGGAGGTTGCCCCCTCGAAGAGGCTGAATTCTAAGGCGTGGATCTCTCTTTTCTATCTTTTTGTGAGCTGGTTTCATAACAGCCCTTCTTCACCTCATGAAAAGCTAGATCACCCAACACTATGATGTTCCACAAAGAAACCAACATCACTTCCTTACAAGATGTAAAATTCCAGCCCCTGGATCTGTAGGATGACGGATCCATATATGGATGTTTGCAGGTGGGTGAGTCAGCTTCTGGGATTTTGATTAATGTCATTTCTCTGATAGTTCTCAATTCCACTTGGAGATTTCATGATCTCTTACTCATCCCTTGGTGAATTCAAAGAGGCAAGTGTCACAAGAGAAGTTTATGGAAGATTCCATGATCATCCACCTTGCAAATTGTCTCTGTCATTTGTCTACTCTTGCCCATCGCACCCCATAGAAGGGCTTTTCAGTATGTATCGCACCCCCCATGTGCATTAGGTGGGATGCATCGCACTTTGACCATGGAGTAGGTGAGATGGTCTAGTTTTGACCAGTTATGAGTAGTTTTTCATGGAGAACTTCTGGGAGATGATGTAATCAGCTGACCTTGTTCCTTTAGGGTATGAAACAACACTTTTAGGGACTTAGAAGCCCTTGGTTTATGGACATATAAGATTGGGGTTGCAGTGTCCAAATATGTCTATAACAACCTAGGGATCCCCTGTATTCCTAGGAACATGCCGAAAGCATAGCGAGTGACTTGGATAATGGTATAGGGCTTAGGGAAGGTGAGTGATGGGAGGAATAAGGTAAGTAAGTGGTTAGGACTTCCTTAGAACTCAAACCAAAGCTTGTATGATGGTTGGATTTGATCAACAAGCATGGCAAGTTGTTCTTAGGAAATAATAAATCAGTTTATGGACTAATTGGATTTTGTTGATCATGGATGGGTGAGGTTAGGCTGGGGCTATTGATATGAGGTCCTCCTGCACTATTGAAACTCCTGCAATATACACATCATTGGCATTTTACCCATAAATCATGTTGAAACAAGAAAGGTTTCCAATAACATAAGAACATAATTTCATCATTTATTTGCCTAGTTCATGCATGGAAATACTTGCAGCCTATTGTGAAACACCATGAAATCTAATACAAAGATGGAGATATTAGAAATAACAATTGCAACCTATCCTTGAAAGCTAAAAGATGTTGGCCTAATTAGCAGAAAACCCTAAATTTCATAAGAAATCAAAATTCTGTCTTTTTGGGGTTGAATGGCAGTTTTCCCTCAAACCTTGGTCCCTAAAGGGAGGAGTGAGTCAAGATCCACCTGTTATCAACCTTTCTGGTATTCCTTTATCTCTCTAAAGCTATTGCTAAAGCTAGAAATATCAGAAATAACAAATGCAACCTATCCTTGAAAGCTAAAAGATGTTGGCCTAATTAGTAGAAAACCCTAAATTTCATAAGAAATCAAAATTCTGTCTTTTTGGGGCTGAATGGGAGTTTTCCCTCAAACCCTGGTCCCGAAAGGGAGGAGTGAGGCAAGATCCAACTTTTATCAACCTTTTTGATATTCCTTTATCTCTCTAAAGCTACTACTAAAGCTACACACAAATGAAAACAAACTAATCAAATTCACCAATACTTGCAATGAAACAATACCAAAACCAATTCAACGAGTAACCTATGAAATAACCTAAGGATACAAGTACACTAAGAGGAACCTCTGCTGCTAGGGTTGGGCCCTAACCCAAGAACTTCAACCCTCTGAGTCAACTGAGTGTTGGATCAAGGAAATTCTCATTTTCATTAACATATGGAAAAAATACATAACATTATTTTGCCACAATCATTCAACTCGAAATTGCTTAGTTATCTTGCATAAAAAATCCGAATCCTAATGAGGCTATAGGCCTTCTTATTTATACAACTGAAGTTTCCAACAACTTCCTTAAATCTAGGCAAGCTTGGCTCCTAATCTCAAGATGAACTGGTTCTTAACTATCACTGGCTCGATTGCTAATGATCCTCATGACTCGGCTGCGTGCAACTCCGAGTTGGTGTGATTTGATTGAGGGGTATTCGAATGAGTGAAGACTTAATGAGGAAGATCCATCTCCTATAATCTCTCCTTCTTGTCTCATTCGAGTTCCTGCACCTTAATTAGCCATAATTTTCCATAATTTGCTCCTAAAAACCTGCAATCAATGCACATTAGACCACTAGACATAACATCTTACTTTTACTCATCTCAATAAACAAAATTTAATTAAAACATGTACGGAATCATGAGAAGAGTTGATTTTAGTAAGCTTGGAGGTGTATTAAGGTCCATATATTTACCCAATATTGAAATTCATCAACTACTTATCTCTCACAACCATTTAAAAAAAAATGAAAATGAAATTAATACTAAATCTTAGATAAATGGTTAAAGAAAACTTCACATAATATTGATTCCATAAAAAAATACTAATATTATATTTAAAAAGGAAATTATAATATAATAAAAAAAAATAAAATTAAATTAAAATAATATAAAATAAAATTAACTACCAAAACTTTACCATTTAAAAATATCGATTTAGATAGAATAAAAAAAGAAACAAATTTCTAAATTAAAAATAAAATTCCCCGTAAATTCATAAAACATATTAATAATATTCTATGATGTTAAAAAAATAAAATGAAAATGAAAAATTACCACTATTGTTTAAATATTTTAATTTATATTAAAACCCTTAATTAATATATTTGTAGAATAATCACTCTTATAATCATAATAATTCATTTAAAATTAAATAATATTTAAAAACTTATTTTAAAAAACAAAAAATGCAAAACTATCAGATATAAAATCAAACTTTATTACTTCCCTTTATAAATTTCTTGGAAAATTGTATTCCCATCATATTCATACATTAAAACTCCTTACAATGGCCATCAACAATACGATAAGTTAAAGTTATTTAACAATTTACATGGCATCGGATTATAAACGGAAAACAATCGATAAATTACATCTTATAAATAAAAAGAAAAATGAAAATAAATGGAGGGTCTCATAAAATTAAAAAAACTTTACCCTTTTTTTCTTTTTTTTGGGCGAACCCTGTGAAGAAGCTATATATATATATATCAACCACAAGCTGGCATCTGACACATCCGCTACATCATACAAGAAATTTGTTATATGCTGCATCGCAGCTCCACATAGCAGGATTCGATCTCAGGTGGGGTGCGTGGCAGCCGACTGCCCCATCGTTGACCTATGCACTCGCGTGAAATAAAATTAAAAAACATATACTTTAAGTGTGTTGATTTTATTGTGAAGACCATTTTAATAATGATATTTTTTTTAAAGTATAATTGTATTTATATCATTTTAAATTTTTTATTATAATTAAGTTCATAATGATCTTCGAATTGTATATTTGTTTGAAATGAAGTTAATATTTGTAATCTACATTGTTATTATTATTATTTTTCCTCTCCCGAAGAGTTTTTATTAATCAAGGAGTATATATAGAGATGTCAAAATGCATGTGATCTGTCAAAATGCATGTGATCTTACTCCGACCAGGTTTGTTGACCAATACGATAACTAGACAACAAACAAAAAACAAAATTTTCAGTTGAGAGGTCCATAGCTTGAGAGGCCTAACATACCAAAAAACTAGAAGAACAAGAAAAACACTAGTGATCATAATCAATTGTTAGAGGTAATTGAAGTAGGATTATATGGCCCTATACTTCAAGGAGGAGGAGGGTGATACAGGAAATTGACATGGTGCTCAAAGTGAGTAAGCCAAGTTTCCAGTTTTTCAACTTTCTTTGTAAGAAAATTTTTATCGCGCCAAACAACCACCAACCTTTCACGAACATGGCATTGGAAGTATTGGAGCTATCCAAGTTTGGCCATGACGACCTCATGCTGCTCCCTTTGGCTCGATCGAGAGCTTTTAACCAAACAATGATAGATTGCACCAGCTCTTAGACCATTGTGGAAGTCCCTGAACGTCTAAAAGGATCCCTACCTTCTAACCCTGCACGTCCTTGACTATTGTGACCCCCAGAATCCATAGCACGAACGCGACCCTATCCTCAGCCACCTCTGCCACCACCACGACCACACTAAGTTGACATGTTGTTGTGACTTCCCGTCATGGAAATTGTTGAGGATCTATGCCCCCGATGGGATCCATGACCCCCATGCCCTACACCACTCATTGAACCTGCACCTCGCCTGGAGCTGCCACCACACATAATTGCAGCACCACCCTTAGAACCTACATGAGTAGGTGAACCTTTCATCTTTGTCGGGGCCAAGGCGCATGAAGAGAGATGGCTAGGCTTCATGATGGAGTCTAGAAGGAAGCCGAGGTCTAAGAGACAATGGTGAAAATGAACCAAAGGCCACTGGAGAAAAACCAGCTAGACACAGGTAAGAATTGAAAGCCCCAATGTGCAACCACCTTCCACCAGAGGCCAAGCAAACCCCGCCGCAGACCAAGAGGGAAAGATAATCCAACACAGAGGTTCCCACCATGGGAAATTCACGACCAGACTAGAACCAAAATAGACCAGAACAAGTGAGAGAGACCAAAATGGAAAAGACCAAAAGGGAAATAACAAACAACGCAGAGAGAAATTTGAAAAGCGGGTTCCCAAATTCCATTCCAACACCAATGTTGCAACGAGACACTAAGCGAGGCCTGAAATCAGTGATTCTGAAAAGGAAGAACTGAGCAAGCAATGGAAAGAGGGCGAGGAGTAGATAATGGAGAGGAGAACTGAATGCGCCATGAATAAAACCACAGGCGTCTTGTCTTGACTAGAGTGAACAATTAAGTTGAAA
This sequence comes from Pinus taeda, assembly GCA_000404065.3. Taxonomy (NCBI): domain Eukaryota; kingdom Viridiplantae; phylum Streptophyta; class Pinopsida; order Pinales; family Pinaceae; genus Pinus; species Pinus taeda. The sequence continues at coordinate 60,180 of APFE031688150.1, read as the reverse complement.
TGCAGGCGGACTTGCTGTCGTCTTGTGTGAGCCTACATGAGCTGTGAATGAGCGTGGATAAATGTGCAATCCTGCCGCGGGCAAGGCCGAACGCCGGTGCTGTTGAAAACCTCCATTAATAAGCATTTAATTCACTCGCATCTGGGTGATTTTGTGGTATTTTTAATGGGAAGTTGTAGCGTAATTAAACGGTGGCTATGGTTCATGTAAAATGTCCATTCCTTCTCGATAAGTGTAGATGCAAGGTTGTGTGGAGGGGGAAGGATTCCCAATGCGCGATATTATGGATTAAACTCAATGATGAGGGCCAATTAAACTCCTAATTTAACATATGGAAAAATCCTTTGGATTAATGGTCCAAAAGTTGTTCAATGGATTTTAAGAGTTGCTTGATTTAATTATTTCCATATTTTTTATTATTTTATTAGTTTATGATTATCTACTTCAAAAAATATGTAAACTAAAGGATTTAAAGAATCATGTGCCAAAGATAACATGAGGCAATAGTTAATGAAAACTATCTGACATTTCTAATTCGTAAATAAATCATTAATGACATTATGACTAGCGTGTTGTCCTTGATGGCAACCTACTTGATAAATATGTCAACACTGTGATAACATGATGGTTATTCTGATGAACAAAGAAGTGTGAGTTTAGAGACACATGAAGGTAAAATATGAAGTTTGGGAAAGTATATGCAGATCCTGTTCAAAAGGGTCATGTACATACACGAGAATTGCAAAGAAAATTCACGTACATAATCTGCACAACGACAACTTGAATATCAGGGGTCTTTACCATGGTATTGGCCCATAGTAATGAGCGCAACAACAGTTATTTGATCCCGTCAAATAATACGAATGAAATTAATAAGGGATTTCCCTAAGGGATTGACTAAGGCTAAAGATATATATGGAGATGGAGATCAAAGTGTTATGTGTGAAAGTGATGGATTGTTTATGAATGATTTGATTTGAAACAAATGTGCACTAGGGAGCATAGAGATGAATCAAATCTCGTAGATTTGAAATGAATAGATATTGCTTAATCTATTTATGGTTTGATAGATCTATGATGACGGTATAATGACGTGTGAATGTAACAGTGTGTATGTCGAGATTTGGGTTTGACAGATGTTTTGTTGTGAAACAAAAGTATAATTCAATGATTTTAGATACGTACGCTAGTTTTACTCAGGGTAGTCATGTACATACCTGGATTTGCTTCTGGGTAGTCACATATATATTCTATGAAGTGTGTTCAATATGTGTAGATCTATATGCAGGTGTTGTGTATGGTAAACACGTACATATATGTGTTTTGTGGAAGTCATGTACATATACTAGGGTTTTGTTGTATGACTTGTTGATGACTTTTGATCAGTTATGTTCTAATTGTTGTTGTCTTTTGATGATGTCTATGATGTGATGATCTATATTTGACAATGTTGAATGGGTTAAATGGTATATTGGTTGATAATGATGCTATAATATGATGCTCTATGTTTGGTTTAGTAATTTTTGTTGATCTGTGATTGATGGAATGATCTAAGTATGGTTCAGTGATTGTTGATTCAATGTTTAGTGTTTTGAGATATATATGTAGGTTATGTATGGAGGAAACATGTACATACATAGGTGTTATTGAGATAAATAACATATACATTCTGATATATGACGTTTGATTAGGGCTTGCAGTGACAACAATTGGTTTCTGTGATGAACATAGTATGGATTGGTATATTAATGAGTGGTTGTGCATTGATATGATATGCTATGGTTTGGTTTGATCTAGTTGCATTGGATGATTGAGATTCAATGATTGGTTTGATTATTTTAATTGGATGAGTTGATTCAGTAGTTGGTTTCATAATTGTTACTTGGTATTGGGCCAAATGTTGGAAGTGGGTCCAGCATGAAAATATGATGAAAAGTGACCTATAGGTTTGATTGTTTGAGTTAGGTGGATCCATTATGTAATATTATGAAAGGTGGTCCACACAAGTGCTGAGGATTGGAGCCTTAAGTGAGGGAGTCGAAGCTTCCTTCCAATAGTAGATGGAGAATTTGTGCAGGCGACAGGAGCTCCCTTCGAGTTGGAGTTGGTAAATAAGATTAGGGGATTGGAGCTCCCTTTCGGTAGGAGCTGGTAAACGAGATTAGGGGTTGGAGCTCCCTTCCACTGGGTGTTGGAGAATGAGAGAAGGTTGTAGCCTTCTATAGGTGGGTGGTTTCATACATTTATAAGTCTACGCCAATACACTATTGTAAAATGTTTTATTTTATAATAAAAGAAAAAGGCATAGACAACAACAACGGTGGTTTTCTCCCACATTGGGTTTCCAACTAAAAATCACGGAATTCTCATGTGTGATGGTTTATTCTTCTCTTATTGCTCATGGTTACTATTTAATTAATGAATGATGCATCGGTTAAATATGAACAAATGGTGAAATATATGAAAAGTTAGTTAACTGGATATATGTTGTTTTCCTTTATTGAAGTCACATACATACACTAGTTGCATGAATAAAAATAGCGTATATAAATCAGAATATGAAATAAAAAGTTTAGAGTGATTTTAAAATATTGATTCACTCACCCCCCACCCCCCCCTCCCCCTCACCCCCCCTCTTGTTGGAAAGGAAAAGAATATTATATTAGGGTTTGATTCTCCGACCTTAATAATTACTTGTGACTATGTTGGATTCTTTTACTTCTTTATTATCTTATATTTCAACAAGCAATTATACATACATGAAGATCACAAAATAAGAGACACAAGATATAGGCACATGCCAGCGAAAAACCCCCCTAAAGGGGAAAACCCAGTCAAAGTAATTATTCCTTTCAATAGTATTGTTTGAGACTCTTCACCCTAGACCAACACCATACTTTCCCTCCACACCATGTCAACCTCCAAGATCCTCGACCGCTTTCTAGCAACTTCAACTATACAGCAAATCCAAGCAGCATGCAACTTCGACAACAAAAAAACCTTAGGAGACTTCGATCTCCTAAACTAGACCACGAAAAAGAGAGAGAGAGGTACCAAAACTTTGATTTTCCTCTTCTCTAAAGACTCCCCCAAACTCACACTTCTTTCCTCCTTTCAGCAAGAGACTTCATATCCCCAACACTTCCCAGAACTTCACAAAAGATATCGAATTTCTTGTGAGAGATATGATTCCAAATGACTTTGAATTCCTTCTTTATATAGCCTTCTTGTGGGTCAAACGAGAGTCTCTAGGCCAACTTGATCTTCCTTAGGCTGACATGATGTGGAAGACACATAATTTATATTTTTCTTGATAAAAAACCTTTTTACATGATAAGGGTCTCTTCTAATGTACAATGACTCTATAAAGCCAATATTAATCCTAGGAGTCCATAATGGGGACTTTGACTAATATAATGATGACCCAAGCATGAAACCCATGCTTTAATAAGTCATTGTTACCATAATAAAAATTATTTTCTTTATTCTTTTGACATTTATGTTACAATGACTCAAGTACATTATTGAAGACTAAATATAGTTACTTTTTCCAACACTCCCTCTTAACTAGGGACATATTCATAATGTACAAGTACATTGGAAGATATCAAACTATATGAAAACATGAAGAACCTTTAGGCACCGCAATGCCATGGAATAGATTCCTAACCAGGGAAATCTATCCAACCAGTCACTCAAAAATTTAGGCACCACAATGCCATGGACTAGATTCCTGACTAGGGAAATCTATCCAACCAGTCACTCAACAATTTAGGTAACACAATGCCATGGACTAGATTCTTGACCGGGAAAATCTATTTAGGTGGGTCTAAGGTGGACTCAAGATTTCATCCCCTCTAGGTACCATCAGGCTTACTTGCTAAACAAAAACCTAAACATACAGGTGCATATCAAAAAATTGAGCTCAATAAACAACACGACCTTCCCAATTCTGAGGTTCCTGACATCAACACATAGTGCTCACATGATGTCTCCATGGGAAATGATTTAGTTGCAAAGCATAAAAAAATATCTTCCATTCCTTTATCATCAATACAAACACCAATATCCAAACCCAATAGGTTCCTTAAATATTTAAACTTCTTATTAGGAAGAGCTTTTGCCAGAATTTCTCCTACTTGTTCGTCTGTCGGAACATATTCTAGCTTCACGATCCCATCCTACACCAAGTTTCTAATAAAGTGAAAATTATTATTGATATGTTTCATCCTCGAATGAAAACCGGGATCTCCAGACATCTTTATACAAATTTGATTATCACAGTTTATCATAGTAGGACCTAGAGACATTTCAAACAAGTCTATCAGAAGCTTCCTTAACCAAACAAATTTTTTTCCTACTTCACATGCAGCCACATATTCTGCCTCGACACTACTCAATCTAATGAGATCTTACTTCTCACTCATCTATGAGATAATAGAAGCTCCTAGACTAAATCATCCTCCGGTAGTGCTCCTTCCATTGGTCTCACTGCCACCTAAATCAGAGTCTGTGAAGCCAGTCACCTTGAATTCCTTACTATCATTATTTAGGCAGTGATGTTTAGTGTCACGAACATACCTCAATATATGTTTGGAATCTATCCAGTGATCATGATGATGCTCCAACTGAAACTGACTAAGAATGTTCACTGTATAACATATATTTGGCCTAGTATTTACTAGATACATTAGGGAACCCACCAATTGCCGATATAAAGTGGGATCCACGAGACTCAAGTCGGAGCTTCTCAACTTCTTGAGATTGGTGACCATAGGAGTAACCATCAGCTTGGATTCCATCATCCAATTTTTTTCAATAACTTGATGATGTATTTTCTTTGCCCCAAATACATCTCCCTAGGTCCCTGCCATACTTCTAGACCTAGGTAGTTGGGCATTAGTCCTAGATCCTTCATCTTAAATTTCATTGCCAACATTTTCTTTCATTCTTGAATTCTTCATTCTACATTGGTGATGAATAGGTCATCCACATATAGTAGAATAATGACTGTCTCATTATTCATGACCTTGATATATAGATTGGAATCAACACTACTCTTCATGAACCCAATCCTAAGAAAATATGCATCCATTCTTGCATACTATGCCCTTAGTGCTTGCTTCAAGCCATATAGAGCCTTCTTGAATCTGCAAACATGAGATTCCCTTCTATTCACTTCAAATCCTTAAGGTTATTCAATGTACACTTCCTCATCAATTGTCCCATTCAGAAATGCGGTCTTAACATCCATTTGATGGATATTCCACTCCATTGTAGTAGATAGTGAAACCAATGATCTAATGGTAGTGTAACTAGTAGTAGGTGCAAATGTTTCTTCATAGTCAATGCCTTTCTTTTGAGAGAAATCCCTTGCAACGAACCTTGCCTTGTACTTGTCTATACTTCCATCAACAACATGTTTGATCTTACAAACCCACTTCGATGTGACAACCAATTTGTCACTATGTCTAGGAATGATTTCCAAAACTCCATCATCATGATGGATTGATATTATTTTTGCATAGATTTCTTCCAAACCCCTTCATGCTCAGCTTCCTGAAATGTAGATGGCTTATATTCAATCAACTTTGTCATATATGCAACATAAACATAATATGTTTTCAGTTTCTTACTTTCCCTAGAGGACCCTTTCGCAACTTCATGTCCTTTAACATATTCTAATGTATCTCTCAACCAATATGGTCTTTTCCTTGTGGTTGGGATAACTACCGATTGAATAGGCTCACTCAGTCCTTCTTCTTGAATCATCATTTGGAGTAGATTTCTCATGAAATTGATTTTCTTCAAATATGGGAACTTCTTCGTCACCAGAGCCAATAGGAATATCCTTTGATTCCCTGTAAGCTTGATTTTCATCAACTATGACATCCCTACTTAATTCAATGTATCTTCCCTCCTTTATGTAGATTCTATAAGCTTTTGAGGAGAGAGTATAAACAATGAATATTCCCTTGATGCTTGTCAAGTGCAACTTCTTTCGCTTGTTCTTCGAAACATTGACATATGATGGACTTCCAAATATGAGAAAATGATCCACAGTCGGTTTCCTTCCTGTGAATACTTCTTCAGTTTTAGTATTATCGAGACTCTTATGAGGACTTCTATTTTGAACATACATGATAATCATCACTGTTTCAACCCATAAGAACTTCATTAGATCTTGATAAAAGAGCATAGTTCTAATTCCTTCTTCAATTGACCTATTCTTTCTTTCGGCCAATCCATTTTACTCAGGATAGTACGGAACAATGATCTCCCTCTTAATACTTTCATCCTTAAAATATGCAATAAACTCTTTAGAGGATTATTCCCCACCATTGCCAGACCTTAGAGTCTTTATTTTCTTTTTTGTTAGGGTTTCTGTTGGCTTGTATGGGCCTGACCTAGGTTTAGAGATGAATTAGCCAAATAAATCTTGGTACTACTGGCCCTTTCAGCAACAGTCCATGGAGCGTGGACTGAGGTCTCACGAAAAGTAGTATGGGAGGGTGCTAGAACCAGGTTTTCACACCCTAGATATGTCTGATGGTTTTTCGTTGGTCTACGGTTTGACCCTACGTGCACATTGCTACATGCACCTATCTGTACCTCACAACATGCAATGATGCCTTTGTGCAGCTTTGTTTGAGGCGCGATACGTGTTATTACCAAAGTTCCTTACTATTAACCTGAGATTATCTGATTACTTATCTATATGAGCCCAATTATACTTAACAATGTTCAGTATTCATATAAGTGTGCGCGATAAACAAAACAGTATAAATGCATAGAAAATCATACAAAATAGATACACAATATTTAGAATCAAACTTCTCTTTATTATTCTTCTTCTTGGGTTATAGACTCAACTTTTCCCTGCGTACTCAGCTGCAGGGGTCCACACACTCAACTGCAGACTCTACTAGGCCTTTCCACACTTAGCTGCAGAGCTTCTTGCTACTACTACAACCCAAGACACGTAGACTTCTTCTCTATACATTACTAGATCATTACGTCAATCCATATCTAATTATTCTCTTTACAACTTAGAGCCTCACTCGATTTATACAATCCCATGGTTTGCGGACCATGGGTAGGCCAACATGACATTACATTACATTAAAACACTTAGGGCGGACAACCCTGTGACTCAATATACATTTTGCACTCCGTGCCCGCAATTTGCGGAGTCTTACACCATATTTGACCAAAACTTGGGCTTTGAGCCCCAAAACATCTTGTGGGGGGATTCCATGCCCAACAGGCCCCCAACACAAACATCATGACTTACCCTCGAGTCACTCTGTCGACACGGTGATCTTGGTGTAGGGTCCCTCCAACTGGTCCAGAACTGCTCGAAGGTCCACCTTGCACTGCTCTGTGGTTTGCTAGACCTATTGCATGCGCTCTTCCGAAGCCTCTTTGTTAGGAGAAAATCCTTGCCTTAGTGCATACATCCCCTGCATATGTGCAAGATTGCCCTCGATATCGTTCGTGATGGTGAAGGCCTTGTCTATCCATGGCTCGATGCGTGCTTTGAGAAGTGCCTCTTTTTGTCATGTCGCATCCACTTGCTCTTTTAGTGCCTTAGCTTGTTGCATCTTCGCAAGCCGTTGGGTGAGGACTACTTTCTGCGCAGTTCCTTGGACACTGTCATACTACACCTGAAGTTTGCACGCCTTTGTTTCCAGGCACTATATGTTGGTGTCCTCCTGTAGAGATGTGAGGACCGCAAATGTTTGTTCCAACATACTGGTACAGTCTTGTACTGCACATCCAATTTATTCCAACCATGTTTGGATAGGGCTAGTGCACTGTTCTTTGACTTTTGTGGGTGTGGAACGTTGTGCCTTCAACCGCAGCTCGGCTATTTGAAGGTTCAACTCCAGCTGAACCTTTGTCATTTCTGCTCTAGCTTTGCAGACGCCGGTCAACAACCTGTGGATCTGCTCTGCTGCTGGTAGATATGTTGGGATGGCTAGCTTTGAGATGCCTTTGCAAGTGTTGTCTACCACCTGTTCCAACCGCTGAGTCTGTGATACCAATTCATCACACTGTAAGCTAAGCTATTTGATGTTTATCTTTTTCTCACTTAGAACCTATATTGCGCGACCCTCCCTAGCGCAGAGTTCTGCTATTATTCCATCCTACAGTTGGTATAATGTTTCCTGTGGAAGGGCAGCCATATTGAGGTCAAATCCTTTGATCCTACTAATCATAGCTCTGTCAATCTCGTTTGCTACTGCTAGTGCTCCTTCCTGTAACACTATGGTATTGGCCATCCTTGCGTGTAGCATCTATTCAACTACTAATGTACCTGCTACGATGTAGGTGGACAAGGTTCCTTCCTACGGGGGCTGCACCTGTAGTTCTTGCAGCTGCACCCTTAGGGCCCCCAACATAGTTTGCTGCTCCGTCATAACTTCTTGGAGCACTTCCTTGATGACATCACAAACCATCTCACTGATGTCCCCTTCAGTTAATGTGATCGGGTCGATGGTTAGCTTCGAGGCCTTGACCTTTTTCCATGGACCCAATCTTTCTGGGACGCACGGCTGTTTGAGTTGGGTTGAAGTGGTTCCTAGATCTGCGCCCTCTTCTGCAAGGTCTGTGTCCTCTACCTCCTGTCTTGCAGACACTTCCTGGCCCTCCTCTACCTGTGCTGTTGCGACCTCTACTGTCTGCCTGCTGCTGCTGCTTCGACAACCTTCTTTTGCTCTGCGACTGCCTGTGCCGCTTTGCGGGCTACCCTGAACTCAGCTGTCACTTTTTCCTTGTGCCTTTTCTCGGCTAGTTGGGTGACGCACAACTTGGCATCCTCCTTCCTTTTCTGCATTGTTATCTTCTCCAATTTCACCAAATTTGGGGTGTGCAACTTGAGAGGCCATGACTCTAACACTGTGAAGATCACGTTGTTTGTGGCTATGAATGGGAGCTTTGTCCACTGCTACGCCAGATCCTTTCATGATCCGCCTTGAAGTTTGCAAAACTCCGTAGACTGTTGTGCACTATGGGGTATAGGCATAACCTCCTATTAATCCACATCCGGATGCTCACCTCCATGAGCACCTAGAATATCTTTGTATCGCAAATCCACTTCATGTCCTTGGTAGCACATAGCGAAGCGTACTTTGTGGCCTCTAGTAAGTCATGCTTAATGCTCAGGAATTGACTGTCCTCTGGCAATTCTCTTGCTACCAGCAAGATGGACAAGAGCAACCACACGTAGTGGAATGTCTTACCCTGCTCCTCGGCTTCCTTGCAGTTGAGAAAAAATTATTCGCAGAGGAACTCAACCCAGTTAAAATGGACCCCCTCCGTGCATTGTTTGGCCAACGTAATTACCAGTGCTGGTATTTCATTGCCATGATATTTTCTCATTACCTTACCGGCCAGGAGTTGGGTGGCTATGCACACCCCTTTATCCTTGATATTGCTAATGGTGTAACCCCTCTTTTTCTTCTTGAGGTTATATTTTTTTCATGGATTTATGAGAGCTAGATCGCCACTTTTTCCTACTATCGTCTTTTCCCTTACAGGGAAGTTGAGAAATTTTGTGGATGAGATCCACCGTGATGGGAATAGGCTCCTCCATCCATAAGTACCCATCATGCACCAGGAAAAGTAGCTTCCTGATGACAAAAATGGCGATGGGCGCGTGGTGAAAGTGTGGTATCCATAGTAGATGAAGCAACTCGGCCTTCTCCACACCACGCAGCCATTTTCCCAGCTGTAATGTGATCACCGACCCCTCCGTATTCTGTTTCATTAGGCTCTCCGTTCTTTAAGTGTGGGAAATTCTTGTTGTCTGCGAGGTCCCAATCTTCAAATTTGAGGGTAGGCACACGTCCTAGGAGCAGATCCTCAAAGGTATTCCATCGGGGAGGAGCAGAGTCTAGAGTGCACTCTTCGTTGCATCTAGATCCTTTGGTACCTTAGCTTTCCACTTTCGTGGAGGGACATACTCGGGTAATTTTGTTGTAGAGCGCATTGGTTGGATGTCTGCCTCCATGTCTTCTTCCTCTTCTACCTCGGAAATCAGATCCTATAAGTCCTCCTCCTCTTCATCTAACTCAATGGTGATAGCCTTCCCATTTTCCTCCATTGATAGCTTATTGAACCGTGGATTCCTCGGGGACATGCGGACTGGTGCTATTGTCTGCTTACCTTTTTTTGGTCTCGACGTCCGAGGTGATTTCAGGATTTCTAGCATGACCCCAGTATCTTTAAGAACATCATGTACTGTATGGGTCGGCACGGCCTCGCTGACGTTTCCTTCTTCAAAGTCCAAACCTGCTGTGGTATTTGTCATCTTGTCTGTACTGTATGCGGTCTTTTGCGAACGTAGTGGCTCGAGTATCGCTTGACGCTTAACAATATATTCTCTATTCAACCGCTCAAGCCTCAAGTGAACAAGTGTTGTCTCGTGGCTAGCCCCTGGAGTTTTATAGTTCTTTTTGAATTCAAATTTGACCGTTCCCCCCAATTCTGGGCCATCAATGCTTTCTTGGTGGCAGATTTCCAAAATCTTGCCCATAACTGCTATCTTAAATGTCCACCGCCTACTCCATTTGGCCTCAAACTAGACATCCCATCATGAATAGTGACATCAATGGTCACTTCCCAACCTACTCGCGTGGTAGTGCAGCCCTCTGTGTGCGAGAGTGAACCTTGTGACATGCTGACTCTGCACGCACCTCCCTTATCGCACAACTCCCAAGTAGATTCTTTTAGAGTCCCACGCTCCCTTTCAACTACCGGAGTGTTAAGACTATTCTTCCTATGACTAGTCAGGTGGTTGCACCACCCATGTGGGGCTCCATTTTGCCCCTTAGAATAGTCTGCGGAAAACCCTCAATTTCCCTCACGACAGTCAGCACTGTGCACTCTATCGTATGTAGTGTGCTCCCTTGGTTACTGCGTTTGGTGAGATACGTTCGTGGCCATGGCAGCAGAGTCATAAATTCTCGCCAATAGTCTTCCAATTCATTGGTATGATCATCCGTACCTTGCCTTGCCATCCTTGGTTTATCAATGAGACATGCTTGCTTGATCTCGTTTTTTAGCCTCTTTACCTTTGCATCCACCAAAATGCTTTTCTTCCTCAGTCGTACCTGGTCTTTTTCAAGTTCATGAAGTCTAAGGCTCCCTCACTAAATGGATTCCTAAAGCCTTATGTGTTCAACCTCATGTACCTGTGTGATTTCCTCGTCCTCGGCTTCGCACATGGTCACACCTATGGGCACTATTACATGTAGATTCCTCTTTGCATTCTCTTCAGAAATTACGGTCCCTACTCTATTCCACACCCTTGGAATCGTTTCCACAGTTAGCGTTTTGCACATGGTCCTATAGGCCCATCGAACTGCTGATACACGTAGGTCCCAGTCAGTGTGCCTCACCTGGGGAACCCTATTTAGCACGTCGCACACCCTATCAAATGCTTCTCCGTGGATTGTCCTCGGCACGCTTCACCTTTCCTGCTGCTGCGTTTTGTTCTGATTCTCTATTCAGGGAGTGGTGTGCACGTGTGTGGACTGCATGGCATGTGTCTGTACTCATAGGGAAAGGTGGGCGCACAAGTTTTTCTGCCTTTGTTGATTGGCTCTCATCCTTAGCTGGGGTTTTCCAAATCATAGGTGCATCATCCTCTTGCATCCACGCCAGTCCTCAAAACTTCTATGATGTGTACCCCACCATCTTGCAGGCATCGTGCGCAGTGCCCATTTCAGGAATTCATCCACTGTTGTCAACCCATCATATGTAGGTAGATCCCTGACCTCTGTCATCATGCAGTGCAGTGATCTAACCATCACGTTGCAATTAAGCATTGTTACTTTGTGCAGCCGATTCTACCATCGCTCTACTTCTTCGTCTGAATCTGAAGTGCAAGAACTTCTACACTCCCATGAAATCCTTCCATCTCCAGTCGGATTCACCCAATCATGTTCTTGCGTAGCTATCTTGTAGATGCAATCGAGATCGTCATCACTATCATTGTCACGCACCAGTTCAGTGTATCGCGCTCCCTCGGCTGGATCTAGTGGTACTACTATGCATAGTGAATTTTTCTCAACGATCATTTTCACTTCTTTAGATTTATGAATCCATTCATATCGATGGCCCGATCTATTCCTAGTAGTGCAGGATAGGGATTGCTGTCATTGACATTCTCTGTCACTTCAAAATCCACTTGCGTGCTCGCACCTTCAATATCCACTATTACCCCTTGCAATCTTCCCATGGGTAGGATCTTCTGTTGGTTCACCATTCGCAACTAAATAGGAGACCATTGTAGCACGGGTCTGCCCATGCATTCCCATGTTTTTTTTGGTTGTACATTCACATCCGAACTGAGATCCAGGATTACCTGATCCATTTCATACTTCCCAATTTGCGTAGTTAACCTCATTTCCCTTCCTATGCACAATGTGTTTTCCAAGTTTCCGGACCCCACGTGGTTCTCCTGACCTTGTGCACCTAGTGATAAGTTCCTGTAGTCCTTTTATTGCCTTTCTATCATGTAGCAATTTCATGCATGTCTCCAGAAAGGTAGTGATGATTGAAGGATCCATTCTTGGTTCTAGTTGATCCTTACTACCTGAAGTGGATGCCTTTGTGAATCTCTTCTATGCTTACATGAATGTCTCCTTTGTTTGTTCTAAATCAAATTGGGGTTCCTTTGTAGGAGCCTTGTGAACCCACGCACTTTCTTCTGACATCTTACCTCTATCATTGCCAGTGGTCATACCACTCTTGAGAATCATGTTTACATTCGGGTCTTCTTCGCGTGGCTCAGACCTCATCATCTGCAAATTCTGAGTCGGAGAAGGTTGGAGTACCCCTTTTTCACGTAGCCTTGTTATCAAGGTAGGGCAGTCTTCTACCTCATGATCAAAATCAGTACAGTACAAACATGATGTCCTTGTCAGGTTCATACAATCATGGGCATAGTGCCCTGGCCCTCCGCAATTGTAACAAAATAGTTGTCTGCGACCCCTTCCTGGTCCCTTTCCACCTTGACCTCATCCACACCCCTGGAATCTAGTGCACACCATTCTTGTATTTGGGTCGAGGGCTCGCATTTTGGTTCGCACCCTGTAGGCAGGAGTCTGATCAATCATTAGTTCATAGCTTCTCCAAGTGTGTTCATCATGACCTACGGACCTACATAAATTACAAAACAATTGGTGGATCGTTTGTGTATACTTCTGCAATAGATGAAAATTATTCGTAGTATGTTTTCCTCCTATCTGACAGATCACGCACCATAATGCAGGCACCGTGCTCGGTCTTTCCTGTGCCTTAGGTCTTAACAGCATCAACCCTCCAGCTGCCAAGTAATTCATGAACACTGGATAATGGTCCTTGTCATGCTCTTGGCCTTTTCATTTTATGCACCATACCTCCTTGTGCGCCTCTGGCTAAGGTGTCCTATCCTGTTTCAAACTCTTCATCTCCAAACATATATTTTGTAGTTGTGCATGGATTTGTTGGATTCCTAGATGAGGGTCTTGTATAGGGGTCTCATGGAATCTCATTGCCATCTCCAAAGCTTCGGCCTGGGTGGAAATTTTCTGTTGTGACAACACCGTCCTTAAGTGGAGTGTTAGTGATGCTACAAACCATGCATGGTGTTGTCCACCTGTCAAAGTCATGTTGGCTTCATGAATCATACCCTTCCGCCTTTGGTCTAGATCCCAGGGGTATTGCCCAGGAGAATCGCTATCAACACATATTGCATTAGAATTGGAAAAATTTTAATACAAGAAAATCACTAGAATTTATTTTTTTCATTATTTTGAAATTCTAAATCCATTATTTATTTCCAAATGTAATGAAATATGTGTTTATCTCCTTAAACCCAATAATTGAACGCGTCTTCAACTTTGGTCTGCTAAATTCCATGTTCAGCCAAGTTTGGATTTCTGTGATTCCTGCGTTTGGATGGTCATTAGAATGCTTGATGTACCATGTTAAAACATGATCCTGCAATGTGCTTACCAGCATAGCCTTCT
>APFE031688150.1:0-45431 GCA_000404065.3 Pinus taeda | reverse complement strand
CGGTCCCTTGAGGAAGCGTTGCTCTGCCTCACTGTAGCTGACGGTCATATCTACTGCGAACTCAGTTATAAATCCTGCTATAATTCAGTCAAGCCAACTGCCCACAGCTCATGTGATCTTATCTCTTAACGCTTCTAGTCAGCGCACTAATTCCGGAGTCCATATGATTGGTTTGTTGAGCTTACAACTTCCTTGACTATCTGCTAGCTTCGCAATCCACTCATACAGCTCAGAAGGAAAGGATGCAAAGAAAATTTCATGGATTTCTGTATATAAGTAGTGCCCCAACCACTGTTCCTTAGATACTTGTGGATTTTTGTTTTCCTATGCCGCGAACTTGTGAATATTCTTGTCCAACCACCCTTTAATTTCTTTCTTTGTTGGATTCCAGGGGCATGACATCAAACATCCCTTATGCAGATCCCGGTCCTGGCAACGAAACCATTTGTTAGCTTGTATAGGCTTGAACTAGGTTCAAAGATGATTTAGCCAAACAAATCCTGGTACTACTAGCCCTTTCGGAAACAGTCGATGGAGCACGGACTAAGGTATCACCCGAAGTAGTATGGGAGGGTGCTAGAACTAGGTTTCTGTACCCTAGAGATGTTTGATGGTTTTTCATTGGTCCGCGGTTTGACCCTGTGCACATGTCGCTACGCACACCTATATGTACCTCGCATCCGACAATGCTACCTTTGCGCAGCTTTGCTCGAGGCATTATCCATGTTATTACCCAAGTTACTTACTATTAGTCTGAGATTATCTTATTACTTTTCTGTATGAGCCCAATTATACTTAACAGTGTTCAGTATTCATATAAGTGCGTGCAATAAACAAAACAATATAAATGCATAGAGAATCATACAAAAATGGATACACAGTATTTAGAATCAAACTTTTATTTATTATTCTTCTTCTTGGGTTACAGACTCAACTTCTCCCTGTGCACTCAACTGCAGGGGTCCACACACTCAGCTACAGACTCTACTAGGTCTCTACGCACTCAACTGTAGAGCCTCTTCCTACTACTACAACCCAAGACACTTAGACTTCTTCTCTATCCATTACTAGATCATTACATCAATCCATCTCTTGTTAATTATTCTCTTTACAAATTAGAGCCTCACTCTATTTATACAATCCCATGGTTCGTGGACCATGGGTAGGCCAACATGACATTACATTACACTACAACACTTAGGGCGAACAACCCTATGACTCAATATACATTTCGCACTGCGCGCCCGCAATTCGTGGAGTCTTACACCATATTTGACCAAAACTTGGGCTTTGAGCCCCAAAACATGTTATGGGGGGATTCCATGCCCAACAGTTTCCACCTAAGCCCTAAACTCCTTGAACTTATCAAATGCTTCATCTTTAGTTTTGAGTCGGTAGAGCCATGTCTTCCTTGAATGGTCATCATTGAATGTTACATAGTAGATATGACCTCCAAGTGTCTTGTCAGAGATGGGCCCACATACATTGGAATGGGTGAGATCTAATATTTCCTTAGATCTAGATTCACTATGATGATATGGCTTTCTAGTATGCTTCCCCAAAGAGCATCCCTTGCATACACCTTCATGGTCCATCTTCATATCAGGAATTCCATTAACCAATTCACTAAGAGTAGGGATGACCCTATAATGATGATGGCCATACCTTCGATGCCATAGTTCAATGGGACTTATTTCCATATGAACAAGAGCTTGAGGAGATGGAGTGATAACCTGGTAAAGACTTCCTTCTCGAACTCCAATAACCCTAGCTTTGTTAATACTAGAGATCTTTCCCCAAACCAATACTTTTCCATCAACAAAAGAAATTATTTCTCCTTCATCTTCTAAACAAGAAATAGAAAGTAAATTATTTTTCAAACCTAGAACATAGATAATTTTGTTGAGATGCAACTTCGATCCATTTTCCATCTTTAATGATGTAGACCCCAGGCCTCTAATAGTATAGCTTTTGTTGTCACCCAATTCCACTGCATGGGAGGATGATTCCTTTGATAGTGTGTGTAGTTTCTTACTTTCCCATGTCATATGTCTCAATGCTCCACTATCAATGATCCATGCATTATCATTAGTAAGAGATCCATTAAGGGAAACCAATAATCCATGACCTTTAACTTTTTTGAATAGGTAGTAGATTATCTTCTTGATCCATCTTCCAGTAGAGTTGAAACCCAATCTTATGTAGTTCATCATAGAGGGAGAATCCATGCCAACAAAGTGATCTTCGACTTCTATTGACCTTAGCTCTGATACCATGTTGGAAAATCAAAGATATTATATTAGGTTTTGATTCTCTGATCTTGATAATTACTTGTGAGTGTGTTGGATTCTTTCACTTCTTTATTATCTTATCTTTCATCAAGAAATTATACATACATGAAGATCACAAAACAAGAGACACGAGAAATAAGCACATGCTAGGGAAAAACCCCCCTCGAGGGGAAAACCCAATCAAATTAATTCTTCCTTTTAATAGTATTCTTTGAGACTCTTCACCCTAGACAAGACTAGACTTTCCCTCCACACCATGTCAGCCTCCAAGATCTTCAACCTCTTTCCATCAACTTTGACTATATAGTAGATCCCAACAACATGCATCTTCAGCAACAAAAAAACCATAGGAGACATCGATCTCCTAAACCAGACCATGAAACAAAGAGAGAGAGGTACCAAATCTTTGATTTTCCTCTTCTCTAGAGACTCCCCCAAACTTGCACTTCTTTCCTCCTTTCGATAATAGACTTCACATCCCCAACACTTCCCAACACTTCCCAACACTTCCTAGAAGATATTGAATTCTTTGTGAGAGTGATGATCTCAACTTCCTTATTTATATAGTCTTCTTGTGGGTCAAATGAGGGTCTCTAGGCTGACTTGATCTTCCTCAAGCCAACATGATGTGGAGGACATATAATTCATATTTTTCTTGACACAAAACCTTTTTACATGATCTGAAAGCCCAAGAAGGGTCTCTTTGAATGTACAATGACTCTATAAACTCAATATTAATCCTAGGAGTCCATAATGGGGACTTTTACTAATATAATTATGACCCAAGCATGAAACCCATGCTTTAATAAGTCATTGATACAATAAAAAAAAAAAATCTTTATTATTTTGACATGTACACTACATAATGACTCAAGTACATTATTGAAGACTGAACATAGTTACTTTTTCTAACACTCCCTCTTAACTAGGGAGGTATTCATAATGTACAAATACAATGGAAGATCTCAAACTATATGAAAATATGAAGAACATTTAGGAAATAAAATGCCATGGAATAGATTCCTGACCAGGGTAAGCTATCCAACCAGTCACTCAACAATTTAGGCACTGCAATGCCATGGACTAGATTCCTGACCAGGGCAATCTATCCAACCAGTCACTCAATAATTTAGGAACCACAAGTCCATCGACTATATTCCTAACCAAGGAAATCTATCCAAGTGGGACTAAGGTGGACTCAAGATTTCAACCCCTTTAGATACCATCAAGCTTACTTGCTAACCACCAGCCTAAACATATATGTGTGTATCCAAAACCTGAGCTTAATAAACAACACCACCTTTCCAATTTTGGGATTCCTGACATTAACACAAAGTGTCGACCCGATGTATCCCCAGGCATTGCTTCACTCACAAAGACTCAATAAATATCTTCCATTCATTTATCATCAATAGAATCACCAATATCTACCAAACCTAGCAGGTTCCTTAGATATTTGAACTTCTTATTAGGAAGATCCTTTGTCAGAATGTCTGCTAGTTGTTCGTCTGTTGGAACATATTCTAGCTTCACGATCCCATCCTACACCACGTTCCTTATAAAGTGATACTTATTATTGAAATGTTTCATCCTCTAATGGAACACGAGATATCCAAACATCTTGATACATCTTTGATTATCACAGTTAATCAGAGTATGACCTAGAAACTTTTCTAACAAGTCTGTCAGAAGTTTCCTTAACCAAACAAATTATTTTCCTACTTCACATGTAGACACATATTCTACTTCAGCACTACTTAATGAAACATGATCTTGCTTCCTACTCATCCATGATATGGTTGCAACTCCTAGACTAAAGCATCCTCTGGTAGTGCTCCTTCGTCGGTCTCACTGTCACCCCAATCGGAGTCTATGAAGCTAGTCATATGGAATTCCTTAATATCATACTTTAGGCAGTGATGTATAGTTCCATCAAGATACCTTAATATATGTTTGGAAGCTATCGAGTGATCATGATGAGGCCCCAACTGAAACTGACTAATAATGTTCACTGCAAAACATATATCTAGTATTTACCAGATAGTTCAGGGAACCCACCAATTGTCGATATAATGTGGGATCCACGAGACTCGAGTCAGAGCTTCTCAACTTCTCGAGATTGGTGACCATAAGAATAACCATCGACTTGTATGTTATCATCCCAAATGTTTGCAATAACTTGATGATGTACTTTCCTTGCACCAAATATATCCCGCCAGGTCTATGCCATACTTATAGACCTAGGTAGTAGGGCATCAGTCCTAGATACTTCATCTCAAATTCCACTACCAACATATTCTTGCATTCTTGAATTCTTTATTCTACACCGCTGATGAATAGATCATCCACATATAGTAGAATAATGACTCGCTTATTATTCACGACCTTGATATATATATTGGGATCATCAGTACTCTTCACGAACCCAATCCTGAGGAGATATGCATCCATTATTGCATACCATGTGTTATCACTAAAAAAAAATTCTATAATTTGGACAACTGGTATGGTTCCAAAGTTTTATGTTAGCCTTGGTCAAGTCATTTTCATTGTTTTGTTTAGCAAGTATAAATCATAGAGTGGAGTCTTGTTGCCATTATCAAATAAGGTCAAAAATCTTGTTTTACCTATCATTGATCCCAAATTATTTCCAAAGTGTCATGTGTTAAGGTTGTTTCAAAATCGACATGCGCTACAAAATTGCCTAGGAGTTTTCGTAGCGCAAAACTCAAAAAATATACTATGTGCACTATGAAATCAGGGATTCTTAGTTAGGAGTTTTCGTAGCACAAAACCTAGAATTTGCACTGGATGCGCTATGAAATGAGGGATTCATGCCAAATCTTCTCTAGCTGTCAAATCCATCAAAATATGATAATGTTTCATCATCAGGTGTCCGTTTATGAACCTTGCTTATTACATGCAACCATTCACTCTCATCATTAGATTTGTAAGGGGTGTTGTACACACTCTTTTCAAATTTCAAAAAAGGGTAAGGTAAGGTGAATTGGTCTTGGTATTTTTCGTGTTCCTTTCATGCATAAAAGACAATTGACAAGCTCAGGGATGGTATTCACCAGAATTCTTTGAAAGCACAAGTGAGGTAGTTCTTCATTTCAACTCAAGCAAGGCAGTGTTCAAATTAAGATAGTACAAGTGCTTTCAAATCTCCTTGCAAAGGTCTCATAGAAATGCTTGAAGAAAAGAAAAATCATAGATCAGGCCAGTGTCTTAGAGCTGAGCCTGAAGGCTTAGATGTTCTCATGAGGAACAAAGAGGTTGAACATGCATTCAAACAGGTGGGCTGCTGGAGATTCTGTGAAAAAATTCAAGGAGGTCACATTCAAGTAACCAAGGATTTTGCCTTTAATTTCACTGGCTTGAATTCAAAGGTTGGAGTGCTAGAGATACCAGTTTCTCCTGAGGTTATATCTACAGTCACATAGATTCCTAGAGGCCAGGAGAGATGGTTTAAGAACTTCAAATTTGAAATGGCACCTTACAAGGAATTTCTGAAGCCAGAATACATAGACTCAGACTTAACCAAATCAATGCCCAGAAGCTATGTAAAAGATTCATATGCCAACTTACTTTCGTGCATCCAAAGATATTCTACCTGTGAAGGGAGATACCATAAGGTGTACTCCTACCATTTTAAGCTTCTGTTATGTTTCACTGGAAAAATATCTCTAGACCTTCCCTTTTATCTATTTCGTAGCTTAGGCAAGATGTATGATAAGATTCAATTGAAGAAATAAGCTTGTGAAAACTCGTTGTTCCATCATGGTTTGATCAAATTAATTTTTTACATGAGCTTCAGAAGATAGGTAGAGAATGGTCTACTTTCTTGTTTATGACAGGCTCTAGAACTGAAACAGACCTTAGCCCTAAGGCTAAGGAAATATCTTTACCAGCAGTAAGTCATCAGGAGGAAGCAAGATAAAGCAGGTTTGTGAAATTGAAAGCCAGAAAGCAGGTGAAGGAGCCTATGACACCACTAATGGTTCAAGATACCCCTCAACAGTCATAGAAGAAGAAATTTCAGATCAAGGAAGTGGTACAAGAGTAGTCTATTGATAAAACAGTCCAAAGAAGAGTAACCACAAGTCAATTAGCTAAGGAAAAGGGGAAAGCAGTGACTACTGATGAAAGCCCAGCTTCAAAGGGAAGTTTGAATGATCTCCTCCAGGCTATCGACATAGAAGAGTCCCCTCTGGTCCAAGCAAACTTATTTGAAGCAAGTAAGAACAAAACAAAAAGAGTTAAATCTTCTAAGAAACTCCAATTTGATGAGTAGGTCTCATGGTTTGTTTTCAAGCCAAGAAGGTCTGTGACTAGACATTTAAGAAGGTTACAAGAGGCAAAGCCAGAGGTAAGTGAGACAAGGGAGGTAGCAAAGTTCTTTGAAGAGCCTGTGGTTCCATTAGTACAATCATCACTAGTGTACAAAGATGATAGAAACAAGGCAGTTATCACTCATGAAGAAGAATGTAGCTTTCAGGAGGTCAAAAAGAAATTGGTGTTTGTTAATCTTGAGATTTACAAACTCAAGAAAAGGGCAATGAAACATGCAGTTGAAAAATCAAATTTCAAAAGAGTAAAAGCCAGTTGGGAACATGGAAAAGTTCCAAGATATGAAGTAGTGGGCAGTCATGCTCAATATTTCACTTGGACTGTCCCTACAATAAAAGAGGCAAGATATATCAGAAGGATCAATGGTAAATTAAGAACTAAAATCTAGATGATGAAAAGAAAATTTAAGATTTGAAGATTCAATTGAGTGAACTTGAAGGACAGCCTCATCATAAATGAATTAGATAGTAAGTGAAGAAGTTTTGACACAATTTTGATATGAAACTTACCTTTTTGAATATTGAATATTGTTTTTAGATGGACAATGTCAGTTTTGTATGGCTCATTAGCATATGGTGAAACCATTAAAAATCCAAATAACGACAAAAACTGTGTGTTTTTGACTCACATAGCAGTTTCGTAGCACACTACGAAACTATTGAAGGTGACATATAATGTACAATAGTTTCGTAGCGTGCTAGAAAACTGTTGTAGCTGCCAGTTTTGTTTTTATGGATCAATCTTGAAATTAAAGGGGGATTATTTTGAAAGTATGCTGCTACAGAGACATAAGAAGGCCACCTAAGAAGTTTTGAACCTTAAGCAAAGGAAAATTCAAGAAATGAGAGACATATAGATAGCCCAAACCCTGCGTTACGAAAATAATAGTCATTTCATAGCTCAAACAATTTTCATGCTTTAGGCAACATTCAAGAGGTTTTTGTCTTTACACGAGTATAGGAGCAGGATCTGTAGTTAATTTAATGCATCACATGTGATTAAAGGAGACAATATGGTTAGCAGACTTCGAAGAACCTCCTTGGAGACCAAAGCAGAAATACAGAGGCAGTTTCCTAATATCCAAGAACAGTCAAAGGACAAGCAACCAAAGGCCAACATGGAGTTTAAAGTCATCACTTAAGCCAAAGTTGAAGAGGGACAACTGTCAAAGAATGAGTTTATTTCATAGTCAAGGTTGTTGCTAGCATAATGAGTTACACTCCTAGTTGTATTAGGTCTCTAAGACTGTTAGTTAGCAACTAGTTGTAATTAATAGTTTGTTTAAGTATCAATAGGTGTCAGATCAAGTAAAATTTGAATTCCCCTCATGCTGGAGGAAGAAATCCAAGATTGTAATGAACTCTATATATGACAAGAGATGTAAGGCACCAAGGGTTGGAAATTTTCAAAAGGAACACTCATATTATGTCATTGTGGAAGACTATGTTTTTATGTAATACAGAGTTTGGCTTTACTACTTAGGATTCAAAAGAGAGTTCAATGCTTGATTGCCTTATGGTTGTCCTCATTTTCTCTTTTGCAGTGGTATGAATGTATGTTACTTAGAAATCATTGGCAATGCTCTAACTTCCTTCATGTATTTGTAGACTGTGTTACCTACATGTTCTTATGTGTTACTGATATATTGAACTTTTGATGCCTTGACTTCCATGTTAAGCTAATATTGTTGTCATACTGAAACATTTTCTGACTCCATAATCCCAATGGATGTTTATTGATTTTGTTTAAACATTCATACTTCTTTACTTGTTTCACAGAGTTAGCCATCTAATCTTTTACTAAAATCTTTAACCTAGCGAGAGAGCCCTCTCAAGTTGGGGAGGCTAAACCTTAGCCAAAATTTGGTTTGGAACAGTTACTCAAGGTCTTCCTGGTCAGTAGCCTATCAGGAGAAGGTTTTGTGATAACATTTTTGGTGCATCTGTCGGGAGCCTGAATATTACTCATTCTGAAATCAAGAAGCTGAACTTCTATAGGTAGCAGGAGCTCAGACAACTTTTCGAGGCTGCAATCTACCTTGGTGAATCCATACGTTTTCAAAGTTTTAAAGGTGGCTGTGAGAGGGAGATATACACGGAGCAATCCTGACCCAAATCCACCTACTCCAGTGGAAAATCCCAACACTATTTCAAGAAGTAGACAAAGATTTACTGAAACACTAAGTACTCCATCTTATTCAAAATCTTTCCTCTTTGAATTCTCAAGAAGTCCAGAAGACAAAATAGTTGATGATAAAATTCATGAGGTGTTGTTTATATTAGAAAAAGAAGAAGAAATCATTGGTATTATCTTAGATTTTCAAAAGAGAGGAATTGATACCTCAACCTTAGTATCACAATAAGATAAAGAGGAATTTTGGGAAGTAGTTACTTCTGAGTTATTGTTAGAAAGGGAAGCCTTAGATAAACTGAAAGAACTTGATCCTTTTGAAGTCTTGCTAAGATCTGAAGCTAGTTTACCTCTTCCAAATTGGAGTACATTTGTCACTAGTTTGCAAAGCCCAAGTAGTCCTCTTCGTATCAGTTACTCATCTTCTGTTTCTGCTATTCTTAGTGGCTTTCAGAAACCAAGTAGTCCTCCTCATATCAGTTCTTCATCCTTTGTCCCTTTTATCCCTGTCACTACTGCCCCTCCTTTAATCATGGATGTACTTGCTAGGTATGCTTCACTTGCACTCCCTACTGTTTTGCATGATCTTCCTAGCAAATATGCTGCAAGAATTCCAACATGGGGTGATGATGAAGAAATTACAGCAGAAGAACATGTAGACAAATTTAATGATTTCGCTGACAGAGAGGAAGTTGATGATAAGGATGTGAAGCTAATATTATTTGCATAGACCTTTATTGGCAAAGTTAGAAAATGGTTTATAGCCCTCACAGCAGGAAGCATTCATAATTGGGTAGAATTTGAAGATAGCTTTCTAAGGAAATGGGGAAATAGAACCAATCCAGTTCAAGCACTTCTTGAGTACAATAATCTTAGAAGGGCACCTGATGAAACCATTCAAAATTTCTCAAAGAGGTTTAACAAAGTGTTTAACTCAATCCTAGCTCACTTGAAACCTTTTAAAGCCTTAGCACAAATGAGATATGTTGAAGCATTTGATTCTAATTTTTCTCTTTCGCTTAGAGAGAGATAGTCTGCAACACTTGTTGATATGCAGAATGATGCAATAAAGGTATAAGTAAACATGGTAGCTGCCAAAAAATAAAAAATGGGAAAAGCTAAATTGAAAGAAGAAGAGAAACCTTCCTCTTCAACTCCTGAAGATAAGATAGATTCAATGATGAAGACCATGGAGAAGTTGATGGATAGGTTAGATCTTGGAAATGCCTTTGCTCCTCGTGTGCAACATGAGCCTCAATTTAGAAACCCTCAATTTAGGAGACCTCAAAACCAACAAAGACCAAAGAAAATAGGAATCAACAGCCTGATCCTCCAGCGAGACCTCCTTTTCAGCAGAATTTGGTTGATGAAGAAGATGATCCTGAAATTACTAAAGAATCTATCCATTGTCTTGATGAAGAAATGTCAGGAATTTTATTGACTAAGGAACAACATGATGAGTCCAGTTTGACCAAGCAAGGAGAAGAGCCTTCAGATTATTTAAAGGGGTATCAACATGCTATCTTTGAAATGCAAAAACAGTACAATCTTAGAAACAAAATTGTACCAATTATTGCAAACAAAACACAGCCCAAGAAGGATGTTTCAAAGACTGTTGAAGCCAAAAAGGATACCCCAAAGGTTTCTAAAGGTAAAAATGATTCTCCACTTGGTCAAAAGGACATTCAACCTCCATCTCCTATCAAAGAAACTGAAAAAATTGTTTTTGTTTTCATCCTTGAGAATGAAATTGCAAAATCAAAATATCAGTCCCTTTTAGTGTAATTCTCAAGGTAGACAAATACAGAAGCAAGATTGTAGAGATGTTAAATTCACAACAAGGAGTTGCTAATATCTTAAATGTGTAAGAAGATAATCCTACTATGTACTTGGGTCCAAGACTAGAAGATGATCAGAATGAAGAATTTCCTCCTTTCTACGTAAGCATTAGTATTCATGATATGAACTTACATAATGCTATGTTGGATTTGGGGGCTTCTCATAATATTATGCCTAAAGTAATTATGGAGAGGTTAGGATTACAGGTAACAAGACCATATAAGGATTTATTCTCTTTTGATTCAAAAAGAGTCCAATGTATTGGTTTAATTAAAGATGTTGTTGTTGGTCCAACACAAATCCCAGTGAAGACAATTGTTATGGACATTGTTGTGGCTGACATTCCACCAAAGTTTGGGATGTTGCTACCAAGAGCCTGGGCAGCAAAAATCAAAGGCACAATGCAGATGGACCTACCTATTCCACCATCCCTGTTTTTGGTGAGCAAAGGAGATTGTATCGGGAGATCAGAATGCCTTATATGGTAAGCAGCAAAGACAAACCTCAAAATTTTCCTATTTATTCATTTGATACTGAACTTGGATATGCCATTCTTTTCAATGAGTCAGTTGATAGTGGACCAGAAGAGATGAAAACAGAAAATCAGCACTCAAAATCAGCAAGAAGATGGAAAAGAGATGAAGAGATGGTGGTCTTTGTACTTTGATGGATCAACAGGAAAAGAACGGGCAAGAGCTGGAATTTGGATGACAAGTCCAAGTGATGAAAGTAAGTTTTACTCTTACAAATTGAACTTTGATTGCACAAATAATATGGCTGAATACGAATCTCTGATTTTGGGCTCAGAAGTCTTGTTGAAAATGAAAGCTCAAAATATTTCTGTTTTTGGAGATTTTGAATTGGTTATTAGACAAGTGGAGGGTGTCTATAAAACAAAGGATGTAAGAATGAGAGAATACAAAAATCTAGTTTTATATATGTTGGAAAATTTTCAAGCATGTTCTTTTACTATCAAAACTAGAGACCAGAACTCCATTGCTGATTCTCTCACTGTTTCGGCAAGTTTGTTTGTCATTCCTATTCATTCTTTTGAAAAGTATGAGGTGGAAGTTCGTCATAGACCAGATATACTAGATAACATCACCAATTGGCAAGTCTTTGAAGATGATCAATAGGTAAATAATTTTATTGAATTGAAAGAAGAATTTGAAAGCACTCAAGTGGATCAACAAAACATGTTTGTTCAGTCAAAAGAAAATTCTGAAGCCTTACAATTAAAAAACAATTCAATACCAAAGGGTCTAATCCCTCTTGACAAGTTGTTTGATTAGAATGATGTGTTCAAATCCCTAAAGATATAGGTTGATGAGGAGGAAGTAGAGAGATGCAATTTAGGGACTTCAATTGTACCTAATATGATCGAAATTTAAAGGTTTCTTCTAGCTGATATGAAGCCAAATATGTTGAGATGATGAAAAGGTTTGTTGATGTTTTTGCTTGGAGTTATGCTGATTTAAAATAGTATGACCCCTCCATTATTCAGCATACTATTCCTATTAAAGAAAATGAGAAACCTTTAAAACAAAAGTTGAGAAGAATTAATCCGCTTCTTATGCCATTGATTGAAAAGGAAATTAAGAAACTATTTGATGCTAAAATCATTGTCCCAATTAGATTCTCAAATTGGCTTGCAAATTTGGTTCCAATTAGAAAGAAGACTGGAGAAATCAGAATTTGTATTGATTTTAGAAATTTGAAAAAGGCTTCATTAAAAGACAACTATCCTCTTCCCAAGATGGATTCAATTTTGCAAAATATTGTTGGTTCACAAAGAACATCTATGCTTGATGCTTTCTCAGTATACAATCAGATTCTTGTGCATCCAGATGATCAGGAGAAGATAGCCTTCACAACAACATGGTGCACATTCATGTACGCCAAGATTCCTTTTGGTCTCATGAATGTGGAAGCCACCTTTCAAAGAACAATGGATATTGCTTTTGCTGAAGAAAGGATAAATCAGTGGTTGTTTATCTTGATGACATCACAATCTTTTCAAAGAAAGAAGAAGATCATTTGAAGCACCTTGATAAAATTCTACTAAAATGTAGAAGGTTTGGTATCTCTCTTAATCCTACTAAAAGTATCTTTGCTTTAACATTAGGCAAGCTACTTGGTCATATTATTTCTGAAGAAGGAATTGGGATTGATCCTAATAGAGCTAATGCAATTCAAAAGGTAGATTTGCCAAGAAGTAGGAAAGAGATCCAATCTTTTCTTGAAAAGGTGAATTTTGTTAGGAGCTTCATTCCTAATTTTGCTGAGATTGTCAAGGATATAACAAGGATGTTAAAGAAAGGAGTGGATTTTAAGTGGACAGCTGAAGTAAAGAAATCTTTTGAAGAAATCAAGAAGGCACTTACACAAGCACCGATACTCATCAGTCCAGATTTTTCCAAGGAATTTCTTATTTTTACATTTGCTTCCAAGAAGACAATTGCTAGAGTTCTGCTACAAAAGGAAAACAAGGTACTGAACAACTTATTTCTTTCTTTAGTAGGACATTAGCAAATGCTGAATTGAAGTACAATATTCTAGAAAAGCAAGTTTATGCCTTGGTGAAAGGTATAAAAGATTTCAGAATCTATGTTCTACATTCTCATATTATGGCATATGTTCCAAGTGTTGTAATAAAAGATATTCTAACACAAGCAGATCCAGATGGTAAATGGGGAAATTGGATAGCAAAATTGCTAGAATATGATATAGACATCAATCCGACCAAATTGGTGAAGGGTCAAGGCTTGGAAAAGCTAATGACTCAATTAAATATGGACTATCTTGACATAAATCTAAATGCAGAAATCCCAGAAATTTCTGAAAATGAGGAAGAATTGGTGCAAATCAATGAGAAATTTTTGGTTTCAAAAAGGTATAAGGATGTGGCTTTTGTTCTACAACATAATAAAGCTCCCACCAATCTAACGAAGTCCACATCAAGGTTTGTTAAGCTGAAATCCTTAAGATATTTTTTATATGATGAAAATCTGTTTTGGAAAGATGCAGGAGGGATTTTGTTGAATTGTCTCCTTGAAGAAGAAGCTGATAAAGTCATTGAGGAATTTCATAAAGGAGATTATGGAGGACACCGTTATTGGAACGTTGCTGCAAATAAGATCCTAAGAGCTGGTTATTTTTGGCCAACTATGTTCAGAGACATTTACAAAAGGATGGTCACATGTCATGAATGTAAAATCTTTGAAGGGAGAAGAAAGCTTATGCCTTTGCCTTTGGTCCCTATATATGTGTAGGCGCCTTTCCAGCAATGGGGATTGGATTTTATTGGAGAAATTCATCCTCCATCAAGGTAGCATCGCTAGATTCTCATAGCAATGGATTACTTCACCAAATGGATAGAGGCGATTCCAACTATGCAAGCTAATGATTCAGTAATTATCTCTTTTTTAGAAAATAACATATTGTCTAGATTTGGCTGCCCAATAAATATCATAATAGATAATGCTCAAGCTTTCAAGTCCAAGAAAATGATTAACTTTTGTCACCAATATCACATTACTCTTGGACACTAAACTGCTTACTATCTGCAAGGAAATGGCCTTACTGAATCATTAAACAAGAGCATTGTAAGGATCATCAAAAAGGTGTTGCAGGAAAACAGGAAAGCTTGGCATTTAAAATTGAAGTATGCCTTGTGGGCTGATAGGATTTGTACAAAGAGATCAATTGGGACTTTTCCATATGAATTGGTTTACGGTGCTGAAGCTATATTTCCAACATTGCTAGGAGTATCGGTAATAAAACTAATTCAAGGACTTGAAGAAGAACCAAATGCCATTCAGAGGAGAATCAATAAGCTAATATCCCTGTAGGAGAAGAGGAATGAAGTCTATGACAGTCATCAACATGGTCAGAATAGAATTAAGAGTACATTTGATAAAAAGATCAAAGAAGACAGTTTTCAGATCCAAGACAAAGTGCTGAAATGGGAGGTCAGAATTGAAGAAAAAGGCAAGCATGGTAAGTTTGAAAGTTTGTGGAAAGGTCCTTATCAGACTGATGCTTTCCCTGGAAACAACACTTACATTCTGCAGGAAATTGATGGAGGATCATATGTTGGAGGACCTGTTAATGGCAGCTTCCTAAAGCATTATCATTGCTGAAGTATTACCAATTTCTCATAGCATTGTATATATGCATTTTTATCATTTTTTGATAATAATGACAAGCTGAAACAGAAGGCTTAAGCCCGAGGTGAAGGCCCAAGTAGCTAGAAGGGGATGCTTGTCAATCAAATTTCTATTTATCATAAGTGGATAAAGCACTGGAACTGTAGGTTCTTAGCATACTACAAGGGCACACTATCCCAAGTGGAGCCACTATTATCACTAAAAAAAAAAATTCTAAAATTTTGGAGAATTGGTATGGTTCTAAAGTTTTATGTTAGTCTTGGTCAAGTCATTTTCATTTTTTTGTTTAGGAAGTCTAAGTTATAGAGTGGAGTCTTGTTCCCATTATCAAATAAGGTCAACAATCTTGTTTTACCTATAATTGATCACACATTATTTCAAAAGTGTCATGTGTTAAGGCTATTTAAAAATCGACATGTGTTATGAAATTGCCTAGGAGTTTTCATAGCGCAAAACTCAGAAAATACACTATGTGCGCTACGAATCAAGGATTCTTAGTTAGGAGTTTTCGTAGAGCAAAACCAGAATTTGCACTGGATGCACTACAAAATCGGGGATTCGTGTCAAATATTGTCTAGCTATCAAATCCATCAAAATCCATTAATGTTTCATCACCTGGTGTCATTCCATGAACCTTGCTTATCACATGCAACTATTCACTCTCATCATTAGATTTGTGAGGGGTTTTGTACGCTCTTTTCATGTTTCAAAAAAGGGTAAGGTAAGGTGAATTGGTCTTCATCTTTTTTGTGTTCCTTTCATGCATAAAAGACAATTGGCAAGCTCACAGACATCATTCACCAGAATTCTTTGAAAGCACAAGCGAGGCAGTTCTTCGTTTCAACTCAAGCAAGGCAGTGTTCAAATTAAGATAGTACAAGTGCTTTCAAATCTCCTTGCAGAGGTCTCATAGAAATGTTTGAAGAAAAGAAAAATCATAGACCAGGCCAGTGTCTTAGAGCTGAGCCTGAAGGTTTAGATGTTCTCACGAGGAATAAAGAGGTTGAACATGCATTCAAACAGGTGGGCTGCTGGAGATTATATGAAAAACTTCAGGGAGGTCACATTCAAGTAACCAAGGATTTTGCCTTTAATTTCACCTGCTTGAATTCAAAGGTTGGAGTGCTAGAGATACTAGTTTCTCTTGAGGTTATATCGATAGTCACAGAGATTCCTAGAGGCCAGGAGAGATGGTTTAAGAACTTCAAATTTGAAATGGCACCTTGCAAGGAATTTCTGAAGACAGAATACATAGACTTAGACTTAACCAAATCAGTGCCCAGAAGCTATGTAAAATATTCATATGCCAACTTACTTTCGTGCATCCAAAGATATTCTACCTGTGAAGGGAGATACCATAAGGTGTACTCTTACCATTTTAAGCTTCTGTTACATTTCACTGGAAACATATCTCTAGACCTTATTTTTTATTTGTTTCATAGCTTAGGCAAGATGTCTGATAAGATTCAATTGAAGAAAGAAGCTTGTGAAACCTCTTTGTTCCGTCATGGTTTGATCAAATTAATTGTTTTACATGAGCTTCAAAAGATAGGTAGAGAATGGTCTGCTTTCTTGTTTATGACAGGCTTTAGAATTGAAATAGGCCTTAGCCCTAAGGCTAAGGAAATATCTTCACCAACAGTAAGTCATCAGGAGGAAGAAAGATCAAGCAGGTCTACGAACTTTAAAGCCAGAAAGCAGGTGAAGGAGCCTATAACACCACTAATGGTTCAAGATACCCCTGAACAGTCACAGAAGAAGAAAGTTCAGATCAAGGAAGTGGTACAAGAGCAGTCTATTGATAAAATAGTCCAAAGAAGAGTAACCAGAAGTCAATTAGCCAAGGAAAAGGGGAAAGCAGTGATTACTGATGAAATCTCAGCTTCAAAGGGAAGTTTGAATGATATCCTCCAGGCTATCGACATAGAAGAGTCCCCTGTGGTCCAAGCAGACTTATTTGAAACATGTAAGAACAAAACAAAAAGAGTTAAATCTTCTAAAAAAATCCAATTTGATGACCAGGTCTCATGGTTTTTTTTCAAGCCAAGAAGGTCTGTGACTAGACATTTAAGAAGATTACAAGAGGCAGAGGCAAAGGTAAGTGAGACAGGGGAGGTAGCAAAGTTCTTTGAAGAGCCTGTGGTTTCATCAGTACAATCATTCCTAGTGCATAAAAATGACAGAAACAAGGAAGTTATCACTCATGAAGAAGAATGTAGCTTTGAGGAGGTCAAAAATAAATTGGTGTCTACCAATATTGAGATTTCCTAACTCAAGAAAAGGGCAAGGAAATATGCAGTTGAAAAAGAAAATTTCAAAAGAGTAAAAGCCTGTTGGGAAGATGGAAAAGTTCCAAGATATGAAGTAATGGGTAGTCATGCTCAATATTTCACTTGGACTGTCCCTGCAATAAAAGAGGCAAGATATGTTAGAAGGATCAATGGTAAATTAAGAACTAAAATTTGGATGATGACAAGAAAAATTGAAGGTTTGAAGATTCAACTGCGTGAACCTGAAGGACAACCTTAGCATAAATGAACCAGACAGTAAGTGAAGAAGTTTTGACACAATTTTGATGTGAAACTTACCATTTTGAAGATTGAAGAATGTTTTTAAATGGACAATGTTAGTTTTTTATGGCTCATTAGTATATGGTGAAACCATTAAAAATCCCAAGAATGACAAAAACTGTGTGTTTTTGACTCACACACCGTAGTACGAAATTGCTATAGCTGCCAGTTTTGTTTTTGTGGATCAATCTTGAAATGAAAGGGGGATTATTTTGAAAGTATGCTGCTGCAGAGACATAGTAAGACCACCTAAGAAGTTTTGAACCTTAAGCAAAGGAAAATTCAATAAATGAGAGACATATAGATACCCCAAACCTTGCGCTACGAAAATAACAATCATTTCGTAGCTCGGACAGTTTGTCATGCTTCAAACAACATTCATGAGGTTTTTGTCTTGGCACGAGTATAGGAGCAGGATCTATAGTTAATTCAATGCATCACATGTGATTAAAGAAGACAATATGGTTAGCAGACTTCGAAGAACCTCCTTGGAGACCAAAGCAGAAATATAGAGGCAGTCTCCTAATATCTAGGAACAGTGAAAGGACAAGTAATCAAAGGCTAGCATGGAGTTTAAACTCATCACTTAAACCAAAGTTGAAGAGGGAAAACTGTCAAAGAATGAGTTTATTTCATAGTCAAGGTTGTTGCCAACATAATAAGGAGTTACACTCCTAGTTGTATTAGGTCTCTAAGACTGTTAGTTAACAACTAGTTGTAACTAATATTTTGTTTAAGTATCAATAGGTGTCAATTCAAGTAAAATTTGAAGTCCCCTCATGTTGGAGGAAGGAATCCAAGATTGTAATGAACTCTATATATGACAAGAGATGTAATGCACCAAGGGTTGTATATTTTCAAAAGGAACACTCATATTGTGTCATTGTGGAAGAATATGTTTTTATGTAATACAAAGTTTGGCTTTACTATTCAGGATTCAGAAGAGAGTTCAATGCTTGATTTCCTTATGCTTTTCCTCATTTCCTCATTTGCAGTGGTATGAATCTATGTTACTTAGAACTCATTGGCAATGCTCTAACTTCCTTCATGCATTTGTAGACTATGTTTCCTACATGTTCTTATGTGTTACTGATATATTGAACTCTTGATGTCCTGACTTCCATGTTAAGCTAATATTGTTGTCATACTAAAACATTTTCTAACTCCATAAGCCCAATGGATGTTTATTGATTGTCTTAAACTATTCATACTTCTTTACTTGTTTCATAGAGTTAGCCATCTAATCTTTTACTAAAATCTTTATCCTAGTAAGAGAGCCCTCTCAGGTTGG
Source organism: Pinus taeda (assembly GCA_000404065.3). Lineage (NCBI taxonomy): Eukaryota > Viridiplantae > Streptophyta > Pinopsida > Pinales > Pinaceae > Pinus > Pinus taeda. Next base: position 26,788 of record APFE031688150.1, on the reverse strand, counting down.
GGAGGCTAAGCCTCAACCAAAAGTTGGTTTGAAATAGTTACTCAAGGTCTTCCTAGTTAGTAGCCTATCAGGAGAAGATTTTGTGATAACACCATGCCCTTGGTGCTTGCTTCAAGCCATTAAAGCCTTATTGAGTCTGCAAACATGAGAGTCCTTGCTATTCACTTCAAATTGTTCAGGTTATTCAAGATACACTTCCTCATTAATGGTCCCATTCAAAAATGCAGTCTTAACATCCATTTAATGGATATTCCACCTCATTGTAGCATCTAGTGAAACAAATGATCTAATGGTAGTGTACCTAGTAGTAGGTGAAAATGTTTCTTCATAGATAGTGCCTTCCTTTTGAGAGAAACCCATTGCAACGAAACTTGCCTTGTACTTTTTTATACTTCCATCAACATGATGTTTGATCTTATAAATCCACTTCGATGTGACAACCGATTTGCCACTAGGTCTAAGAATGATTTCAAAAACCCCATTCTTCATGATGGATTGATATTCTTCATGCATAGCTTTCTTCCAAGCCTCTTCATGGTCAACTTCCTGAAATGTATATTGATCGGCTTCAATCAAGTTTGTCATAATACCTTTTTGGTTTCTTACTTTCCCTGGAGGACCCTTTCCTAGCTTCATGTCCTTCAACATATTCTAATGTAGGTTTCAACAAATATGGAATTTTCCTTGTGGTTGGTATAACCACCGATTTAATAGGCTCACTTAGTCCTTCTTCTTCATCATTTGGAGTAGAGTTCTCATGAGCTTGATCTTCTTCAAATATGGGAACTTCTTCGTCATCAAAATCAATAGGAATATCCTTTGATTTCTTGTAAGCTTGATTCCCATAAAATATGACATCCCTTCTTAATTCAATGTATATTCCTGTTGAAGCCCCAAAACTCGGGTTTAAAACAAGGGGGATACCCACCTGGTCCGGACCTTGAAAGCAGCTCCTTTCCCGTTTGGGATAGTGGGTCCGACTGGGGATAATGTGACTAGTTTCCCAATTTGTTTGTGATGATGCTAAGGGATGATGTCTCTCTTCCTAAAAGATTCTAAAGAGGATGATTTGAATATAAATCTAATCTAACACATGCAATTTTATTCTAATGAATGGAAACATCTAATTCTAAAAACTCTCCTAGGATTAACTCTTCACTTATGCAATCTAAAATAGTTTCCAACAACAATCGATAATAAAGATTATTCAATTGCTACGAGAAAATAATCCATTAAAAGTAAATTGTTTCGTATAAGAAATTACCTGAAACAATTATGATAAGCATATCACATCATAAGTTATCCAGTGCCAAATGATAACTGAACATTCAGGCCTTCATATATAAGCAACTGAAAATAACATATCACTTGACACATAAGCAGAAATCATTAAGAGATAAAAGTACCATTGGTAATAAATCCTAATTATGAGCTTTAGCAATATAGATTTATCCTCTCATAATTCAATATCTACTAAGAGTATAAAAGTGCATTTTAGTAGCAAACATTAAACGTAGATATAAATAAATCTCATTCCATTCATTTATCAAAACCTCCTCAGAGGGTGCAGAAGTGTATGTTCTGAAGAATTGTTTTTGACAAATTTCTGGACCCCTCTCTAAATGCATGAGAGGAGTTTAAATACTACTAACTAAAGACTAAAAATAGTTATTACAAAAGTATAGGAGGAGGTTTAAATGACCATCCTCATCTAAAGAAAAAATAAATTGAATAAAACTAAAACTGTATCTAAAGATCAACTATGCATTTGTTCTCTTAAGTCGCAAGCATGCAACATTGGCTTCAGGAGTGTCGGTTGGTCGAACTCCGATTTTAATTGTCCAGCAAAAACAGAATCATCAAGTGCTAGTGCTATCTTCTCGGCAGAATTTGTAAGGCACTTCAAAGTCATACATTGACTATGTGGTTTTACCAAATATTGCTAGTAAGTGTCCCAATTTAACTTAGTTAACCATTGGATTGACTCTGCCTTTTCTTTAGTTTTTTGTCTCCAACTTGTTTGCAGTTGCTACGTTTTTGGAAAAAATCCTGGAGTGGTCTCCGACATCAGGTTGGATCTGTGTATATTTTCATTGACACAGTCAATGACATTGCTCGCTGCTGTCGTTACTTCTTCCGCTGCCTGTTCTGCTTTTTTGATCTATGCATCCCATTTATTAAACAACATTTCTTTGTGGGATTCAATGATCTTGGGCAACCCTGCTTTCTTGCCTTCCTCTGATTCCTACCAATTCAAATATTCAAAAACTTTCTTATACATTAAATCATAATCAAGTCGCAAATCTATGACTTGACTTGTGTTTTTGTCACTCATCTCACAGTGAGAGTTCCATTGTGATATTTTTTGGCAAAGCGTTTCCTGCTATTGCAAGAGTTAATCATTTAGGGCAAGGGCCTCTGTGACAAATTCTACGAATTTAGGGTCATATTTATGCATTTCTAATGTGGCGTGTAATTGCTGTTCTTTTTCAGCTAGACTGCTTTGATAACCTAGCTGCATTTGTTGGAAGTCCTATTGTAACTTTAGCAATTTTTCTTCTGCTTCCCGGCTAATATTGGCCTGCTATAATTGTTGCTGCAAAAATAGGATTTTATCCTCTTTATATTTAAGCAATATCTGAACTTCAGATGCTTTGTCAATAGTATTAGAAGCATAAGCTCCTACGATTTGGGACAATCTAGTCAGGTTCTTTGTCAGATCAACGGTAGGGTCTTGCCAAAGGACATCCAACTGCTCTGCTTCAGGTGAGAGCAAACTATCTAGTTTCCACTTCTTTCTGTGTCTCCTGACCATAGCTTTGTGTTGCAGACTATAAAACACATCTAGAGGAGGGATTTGTTCTATCTTTAGCATGATTTCAGATGACGGAGCTATGGGATTGTGCTCAGTTTCTGGAGCATTGAAAACTGTTTCAGTCACCATTTATATGATTGTCTGTGTTGGATTCCTTGGTGTCTCCACATTTTGCTCCCCTGTGTTGATAAATTCATTAAATTTATCCCATTCTTTCTCCAACTCTATTCTTAATGGCTTTGTTGGCTGGATGAGAGGAGCGGGAACTTCCACCTGTGTTGGTGACAACACTTACTTCTCAGGATTCTCCTTAGATTGGGCAATATCCCTAACTGATCCTTCACTCTTATTGTGATCGCTCTTTGACCGTCTAGACCTTTATGGTGATTCTCTTTCAGACTTAGATTTGGATTTTTCTTTCCCTGAGGTTCCACTTATATTGATGCTGGGAGTGGGTTCCCTTGTTGGTTCTAGGCGCAATTTATCCAAAGGGAGATTTTCCAATCTTCATTTTCTGTAGAGTTTAAGCTCTTTGAACTTTGCTGGGCCAAATTGGATTTGGGCCAAGTGCAAAATGTCTTTGAGTGTTCTCTTCTGCTGGAAAACATCATCAAAGAGATCATATTCCTTAGTGAACATCTTTATTTTAATAGTCGTGGTAAAATTCTTTATCACATAAAAGGGATCAAATTGTCTCCTTGGGGACTTAAATAATCGTAGACTCAACATGTTGTCGACTTCCTTGAAAGCATGACCTAGATCAAACAATGCAAGAGCCCCACAGACCACAGGGAACTGCAGCCAGATTGCCTTTTTCTTGTCCTTAAGTTCTCTGCTCATTCCTCTAACCCCATAGGTTTGGTAGGCTATTTCTCGGGCCATCAATTTGTTAGGAACATACAAGGGAAGTACACGAGGAGAGGTAATGCTTCCAAATGCTGTGATATAAGTGAAAAATTATTCTTTGAACCATCTTCCCACATGGAGAATATCAGTTTCGGCTTCAGGAGAAAATCTTGGGGCATTTGTATTATACAACATCTTGTGAATGGGCAGCATAACTCCATGGCAGATTTTATAAAAATATGGGGTGAACTTAGAATCCAACAGTTCCTTGTGATAGACTTGAATGGGTAAGGGATTCTGTACCGTCCATTTCCAACCCATGAGAGGAAATCTAGAAACAAAACAGATAGCATCCATAACATAGGCAGCTAGAAAGAAGGGAGGATAAATCCTTTAAGAATGAGTCCTTTTAGACCAATAATTCCAAATAGTAGAGGCTAAGTTATCAGACAATATTTGGGCCCAGTCCATTATAGTGGCATTGGTGGCTACATCTAGTAGGGGTAGCCACTCAAATGAAAACTTATTGATATCAGGTTTTCCAAATAGCCTACATAACATTGCAGCAACAAAACAATATGGAGAAGAGAGGGAACCAGTGCTGTACATACCATATTTGTCTTTCTTTAATGAATCTTCCTTCACTAACCAGCTTTTGGTACATTCTACCAAATATTCATTCTCCTTGGCGAATTTGTCCACAAACTGCTTGTTATAGCTAGCCTACAGCTCTGGTAAATGGTACATGTGTCTTAAATTCTGTGGAGTAAATGATCCTATAACCTCTTGGTTCCGCGACTTGAATTTCTTGCCTGTTATATCCACATCATCTATCACCCATTTGATCATATCTATATAGGGAAGTATTTTTGGCCTTGCTACGATACGGTGCAGGAATGAGCATGCAAGCTCTGTAAGTAATGCTTCGGATGACCCGCATGCATCTACTGTCGCTGTTCCATGACTCTCAGGTTTTCTTCCTCCAGTAGACTATACATGCCTTCCCAAGTAGATATCCCTACTTCTCTGGTCTAGGTGGTGTTCGTAAATAATGGAGTCATCTCTGTTTTTTCAGATATCGAAGATTTTCCTTTCTTCCCCATCACTTTCTGTGCACTACTCTGTGTATTGTTCTACGTATCGCTCTTGTAAGTTCACAAGTAGAGAACTAAGACACAAGAAGAAAGATAATGAATGATGGTAAGTAATAACGTGACGGGAAAGATCTTAATTTCAAAATCACATCAAATATATCACCTTGCATGAAATAACCTTTTCGCTTAGATGTAAATCATTTCTCATAAATAAACATTAATAAACCACTAAGTTTGACATTAATGCCCATAACTCAGTATCAGATGATGAGAAATATTTCATCGAATGGTGATCCCTTTTGATCTACGATAAAACAATTTTGCGATGTGCTTCGCAATATCGCAAATCGCAATATCGCTAATCCTTTTTCGTTAACAATCATTTTCTTCATTATGCAACTGCGAGATGCGATTTTCAAGATGCTTTATCGCATTTCACAATATCGGGATGTTTTATCTTAGGTGGCGTTGCGATATATGGAATCTGGGGTATGCGATGAATCTGTGTGTCTTGCGATCTTGTATTATCACATTTTTGCAATTCCGTCAGTTTCTTTATACATGATGTCCTCTGTTACCCTTTTGCAATGTGATGTTCATCATTTAAAAGAATGAGTTTATTTGAGACTTTTCATAATACTTAAGATTTTGCGTTTGCGGATGTTTTTCCTAAGTTTATGATTGTGTGTTTTATTAAAAGGGGATTCTAAGTGATAGTTTTTATTTTTTAGAAGGGTCCCCATTTATTTAGTGTTATTACTAATACTAAATAAAAAGGGGGGTTGTTGCTGGCTACAACAATTGGCAATTCACTAGAAAGAACCAGTTATCTCTAATTATCTTTTGAATTTTCTAAAACTTCCAAAACAGAAAAGTTTTCTGGAAAATCAAACTCTATTAAAACAAATATAAAGTGCATAATTCTCTTTGCCATTAACAATAGTTTGTTCCTTCTATGCTAATTCTGATTATTTTCTTCCTAAAGCTATTCATTGCATTTACATCAGTCGCTACTTGGTTTATAAGGATAAAAACAAATACATCTCTGTAGATTAGTTTTAATTATGCTCATTTGTCGTAGGTAGAGCCTCTGCTGCCAACATGCATTTATAGCCTTGACAGGGTTACCTGTTACCCAGCAACGATCCAGTATCCTACTTTAAGAAGTATACAATTTTCAAAGATAAATCCACATTCACACTTATTGATTTCATTTTCTTTTAATTCTTAAAGAACAATGTCTTGGTTTGGTGGCCAAATTTTGACAGTGCCATTCACTTGATTTATAACTTTACTGAACAAGCTGGCTCGTGATGAAACCCCTTGTCTTTTGATTGCAACAATCTTGAGTCATTACCCTATTTTGGTATACAACTTGGCAATATCAGCTAGTTATAATCTTTATGATCATGATAAGCCGGCTCTTGATGAGGCCTCTTATTCTTTAAGTTCATAGTGCATAGGTGGATTACTCTTTGAAAATTGTAATTCCCTAAGTGGGGAGGAAGTCATTGGTTCCTTAAGAATAACTCTGGATGACAATTATAGAGTTTTTGGAAGACAACTTTTCTATAGAGAACCTTCTTTTTGTTATTGATGCTTTTCATGACCGATATAAAACAAATTCCCACTAAAGGTTGTTTTTAATCAAAATTTGTAAGGTTGAAACTAGTAAAATTTTCAGGCTTGTAGCACTTGACTATATTTTTCAATAATAATGATTAATTTTCCAAATCAGTTCTATTTATATAAGTGAAAAAACAAAATTTACAATAGACACTAATATTTTTCATGAAATCCAAAAGTAACCATTTACAACTTGTTTTATTATCAAAATAAAGATATAAATAATAATTTACAAAAATAGAAGAGGTCATCTTCTATGGAAAGTATTTTTTAAGGATTTTCCCATTAATAGGTAAATATTCTATTTTCCTTGCTAAATCTTGCAACATGAAAGTTGATGGACCTATGATTTCAACAATTTGGAATGGTCCAAGCCACATTCGTTGGAATTTAGAATGTTTGCCTTTTTCTTAGTGAGCCTTATCCCATTTTGTTAAGTTATGGTATGGTCTATGCTTATAACAGTTTACTTCTTTTTCTTATTATATTCCACATATTAGCAATCACATGTACATAAAGTAAAGTGTAGATAGAACATTAAACAATCGACAGAAAACAAGCCAAGACAAGAGACACAAGATGTGGCGGCTAGTCAGGGACAAACCACAATGTGTGGGGAAACCCTTTGATCAAATATTCTTTTATCTTCAATAATTCAGCAGAGAGAAATAGTACAATAAATCTGATTCATATCAGCAGTAGAAAACCCTAGATCAACAACATCAGCATTAGCGACTTCATTATAAAACTAGGCCAGGCGATATCTCATAAACCGACCGTTGGATTGACTTCATTCCACCACCAAAAATTGCGGCTTCCAGAGGAGGTTCAGATGAACCTACAACACAGTTCCAAAGAGGAGATCTTCGAGGCCACGCAAGTCAATCTTTAGTTCTGCAGTTGCAGCTTCAGATTCAGCAGTTTCCAGCTTCACATGTGTGAGAGAGAGACCCATTTCTGCGCAGTAGAGAAGAGACTCATTTCTGCGCAGTAGAGAGAGAGATATGTGATGAGATGAGTGAGTCCAAATGAGGAAAAGTCCTATTATATTTATACACAATGTTGGCGGGTGAATAGATGCAACTATTGGGCTTCTGAGTGTTGGATACCTATACCAATAGGTTTCATATTTCATGATTGGCAAATTAAAATGCCAAATATGCTCTGCTTTGCTGGTACAAAGATCCCATATTTTCAAGGAAAAGCAAGGTGTGTACTTGCCTTCATGACTATTAAAGTTTTGATGGATGGTCCAACAGCCTAATCTGGATCATGCCATGTTTCAATTTTTCTGTTGTAGAATAGAGAAAGAAATCTGTCCAAACTATTTATTCTTGGTAGATCAGTAGTTAGGCAGAGAAACTAAGGTTCCCAACTGCTTAATCTGGGGCCTTGGAAGAAATAAGGGTAGTACTAGATAGGAAATCAAAGGGAAAAGCCAATGGAAAAGAAAAGGCACATAAAGGGTCTGCAAGTCCAAATGCACCCTCCAAGAAGAAACAAAAAATTCCAGGCAAAATAGTTGGGTAGGTAGATGGGGTTGCAGAAGTGGTGTTCCTTCCAAGATGAACTTTGCTAGTCAAATACAAGGAAAACAACATAATGAAGCATGTCTAACTTCCCTTTTTTCCTGATTCATCACTCATTACTAACCTCCCTTCACAAGGTGTGTTTATAAGAGAGATTCAAGGTTTTAAATTGGTCCTTATGGCCTTTAGAAGCCACATTTCTTGTGTAAAGTTCTTTTCATTCTGATATACTCTTTAAACTAAGTTGTTAATATCACTCTTCATTCATCCTCCCCCTCCAGATTGACCTCTAACTTGTACTATTTAACTCCCTATGTTACCCTTTCCCTACTACTATAACACCATGGTGTATAAACCCTAAGCATTCTATAAGTATCCCCTCCTTGGCATTATAGCCATATGTTTCACTACTAGGGAATTGAATTAACATCTGGTTAGGTCAAGAACCCAAGATCTCCCCAGAACTCATTGGCCCATTCAATCCTTCACTTTGCCTAAAAACCCGTGAAAAAACCCTTTTTTCACCCGTATACCCGCTCAAAAGCAAAATATACGCAAAAACCCACTTTCTCCGCCTTATCCTAAGGTCAGGACCCATTTGTGCTTGTTTCATGAAATTTCATTAAAAACTCGCTTATCCTAAGTTTTTAACACCTTAAGCGATGTTGCGAAAGATCATTGATAAACCATAGTTTCGCCTTTTTCCAATGTTCACGGATATATATGATTTAACAAAGAAATACATTGCAAAACCATCGAATCCTTTAAAATTTCGAAGGGTCCCGCCGGGCACAAGTTCCAAGGAAAATGATATTTTAATCCCCGTCCGATGACCGTATCCTCCGTGCAGATCCCTGGCCCAATAACCGTCTGATCAAGCCTTTTAAATCCAACGGTCGACGCAAATTTCGGACCGGCCCCGACGTCTGATAGATATCGTCTAATATCTGTCAGACGCTGATGTCACGCGGGGTCCACGCGTCGCCTCCAAATTCCATCGGAGCCTCCTCTGACAGATTCCTCGCCGTATAGGAGGTGGTCCGATATCGCGCCACCTGTCTACCGACGTCAGCGCCCCCTCACTGCCTGCGTCAGCGCCACGACCGCGCGCCCTGTCCACCATTGCGCCACCTGTCCGCCACCTCACCGCCCCTGTGGACCGGTCATAGGCCGCCATGTCACCTGATGACGTCATGTTGATGTCATCCAACCCGGACCCACCTGGTGACGTCATGCTGACATCATTTAAAAAAGGCGCCAATGACCCGAAAAAGCCATATTTCGTCAATTTTTGCGCGTTTTTTGCACTTTTTGCAAAAAACGTTGTTGCGCCCTCTGCATGCGTTTTACGACCAAAACTTCACCAACCTGCTTGAAACAACCAAGAAGTCTTCAGCATGCCTACCCACCTGCTTTTTCGACCCAGGCCATCGATTTACCAGGTATTTGTCTGTGCAAACTTCTCTGAAACCTGGCTTTTCTCTGTAATAGCAAAAAATCACTGTGAGCACAGAAAACGCATAAATTCACCATAAAATTACCTACACCCAGCTCCCTCTTGAAAAATTAACGGCCGTAATTCACTAGCCGAGCCATTTTAGACTGAATTTTCAATGAAAACCCGCATTTTTCGTTCGCGCAGTCGTGAACTAAAACCCGGAACCTACACTCAATTGTTGAGAAAGGTCTGCTAAAGACTAAAACTTGCCTCCTCAAGGAACCAAAACAGTATTTCAATTGTTGTGGACTTGCCCTGTTACCCTTCATTCTTCAAATTTACCTCTGTACTCAGGAAGTGCTCTTTACTATTGCCCAGTCTAAGAAACAGCAGTTTATTTGCCAAACAATCCAAGTAACCATGGAGACTCCAGTTGCACCAGTTGCCCTCAATGTTGCTCCTTTAAATGCCCCACAGAGAGAATTGGAGCGGCAGGATTTAGCAGACTTGGACTACCAAATCTCAGAAGACTCCTCATCAAAATGCAAGTTCCACCTTCACCTGTTGAATGAGCTTAACGCCAAACATAAGGATGGGACAGACATACTAGGCATTTGCGATTCCTTCCTCCCAATATTTAGGCTCCCTCAGGTCAACCAATTCCCTGACCTGATTCATCTATGTGCTATCTGCTATGACCCCATGCAAAGAGCTGTGCTTGACCCTTCAGGCTCAGTGGTATTCTACATAACCCCTGAGGCCATTAGAGAGATGCTGTAGTTCAAGACCCATAAGAAATTGGTCGCCTTGTCTCTATTGGATTTGATCAACCAAGGAGCTAAGATGCTAACAGATGCACAAATCCTAAAGCTCAACCAATTGTTCATTACAAACTCTGACACTGTGCTGCACCCTCCTATTTTTGATGGCTACCTCAATCAATTGGGTATAGATCTTGCATACATGGTCAGTTCCATCTTGGGGTACAAATCACTTGAATTTATTGATGAAACTGTGCTAGTAATGATGACTATGTTTTCCCCTGGCAAGAGTCCAATCTATTATGATTATGCCACATACATTTCAGATAAGATGCATGAGCAGTTCTTGAACCTGTCAAGAGAGAAGGTGTTTAGATACACCTCCTACATCTACCACCTCATTCTATATTATCAACATGAGAAGTTCTCCTTTGATGTTAAGAGAATAGATGCATAAGGCAATCCAAGGTCAGTGGTGTACTGGACCTCAGTGTTTCATAACAGCACCTACTCTCCATATACCTACTATGAGTTCATAGACCTCTTCATCCACCCAGCCATGTCTTTATTCCTAAGCTCACCTCCTCCAAGACTGACTGATGAGATGAAGAGGATCTTGCAGTTATCCAAGGCGTACAGCATAGGGGATTGGTACTATTACCAACACTACACCGTGATCAGAATATATGGGTGTGAGTTACCCCCATACAGATTTCCCAAGTATGTGCCTATGAGACTATTTGCCCTTGAATATTTCAGGCAATTTGGGAATGCTGATATGGTGCACTTTGCAGGCAAGGGCAAGAAGGCACAGCTAAAGGTAAAAAATCAATTGGGCCACCTTGTCTTGAACAAAAGGGAAGGCTGGAAAGAAGATGATAGAAAGCTAGAATGCCTTGGCCTGAAAACCAGCTTTCTTTGGAAGCCCTATGACCCTAATCATTCCATATCATTCAGAAGGCTAAAATATAAGCTCTCTAGCTATAACCATGTGAGTTTGCCCCACATTGAAAAATTTTCCAACCAACCAAAATGGAAAAGGGGCACACTGGAGGAACCGGTCAAACAAGAAGAATTGAATGAAAGAGCTAGAAGGCATCTTCTGAAAATGGCTAGCTTGGAATCTCCTCCACAGGTATTCGCTCTCCCAAAGCCTCAAGCAGGAGCAGCTGCCTCATCATCTACAGCACATCAAGAGGTAGTCCAAACCACAAGCCAAGCTCAGAGCAAAGGCAAGGAGAAGGACATGGAAGGGAAACAGGCACAACAGGGACAGGTGCAGCCACCCCAACAGGTACATCAACAAAAAGAGAAACAGGTACAGGGGGAACAGACAGCAGAGGCCCCATTGGCCACCCAGCAGTAGCCAGCAAAAATGGCACCCCCAAGGCAAGATTCAAGGATTGACTCTTCCGTCCTCCAAACCCCTCAAAGGGAGGACGTGAACAGAAAAAGAGACAGAGAAACTCCCCTTACTGCATCACCAAACCAAGGGGAGAAGAGGCAAAGACTAAACCCCTTCTCTGAAGAAGAAATGCCAATGGGGTAGACTTCAGGAACAGGCCTGCCCAGCATGGAGGCCTCAGCCAGCTCCTTCCAACAGGAGCAAGACAGGCCAGCAGTGGGAGAAGTGAGTTCCTCAGGACAAAGGAGGGAAGGTGAGAAAAGCATCAAGCAGCAGTTTAAAGACATCAAAAGCAGAAATGAACCATTAAAGCTGCAGGTATATAATCACCTATTGAAAATGGCTCCTACAAACCAGCAAAGGCTCATGTCTGCATATGATGCACATGAAGGAAAAATGATCATGAGCCATTTTACACCAACAGTGCGCAGCAACCATAAATCAAGCTGCAGATTATATCAGGACCACCTGGAGGTCCTGTCCAAAGACATCACACGCAATGGATCAAATAGAGTTGCACAAACAAACGGGTGAGATGGTCTATGCCACATTGGCAGATAAGACCCTAGTGAACTATAGGCTGCAAAATAGCCTAAATAACACCACTGCACAGCTTGAGCTGGAAAGGGCTTCCTCTCAAGCTAAGGACAATAGGATCAAAGCTCTGGAGGAAATTATAATAGAGCTGGGCATGATCCCGAAGATGTTAAAGCAGTGCAAGAAATCCTAAAGCTAAGGGATGCTGATATGGCAGCATTAAAAAAGATGTTAAAAATCCCAGCAACTCTTCATCCCCAAACAAAAAAGGTTACCCAGCTCAGGCAAGAGAAGGATGCAGCTACTATGCTCATGACATTGTACAAAGAGCTCATCCACACTCAAGAAAAGCTGCAGGAATCAGAGGCTACCTTGCAGGCAGCATTACAACATAAGGAGGCAGGGAAAACCTCACAACCTCCGCCACAAACAATAAATCTTGAGGAAATCCCTCGGACCACTGCCCCTCCCAGCCAGCAGGTACAACAGGCAGCACCATCCACCTCAGCACCAACAATAGAGCAGGCTGAAAGCCTAGACATGCAGAAGCTGAGGAATGAAATTCAAGTCTTGGAGTCTCAGATGTCTGAGCTAAATCAAGCCAAGGATAGTCTGGCAAAAAATCAATGAAAAATATGACAAGTCCAAGCAAAATGTGGCTAAAAGAGAGAGGGAGGTAAAGGCCCTCAAGAAAAGGATAACTGATCTAGAAAAAGAGCTCACACTAGACAAGGTCACATCTGAGCTCAAAAAGGTCATGTGGGGCCATATTGGCTAGTCTATTACAGATCAGTGGGAGTATATTGAGGCCATCCATGAGCAAATAATGCTCATTGGAAAAGCACATAGAGAGATACAACGAGCAAGGGCATCTCTAGGCAGTATGCCTGAGATTGCCACTAGAATGATAAATGTGCTAAACTATAGAACAAGCTCCCAGCTCATTAAAATGGGAATTGGAAACAGGACAGAGACCATCTCGCTGATAAAGAGGGTCCGGACATTGAGAAACCTGATTCAGACCCTGGAAAGAAGAGTCCAGGATATGCAAGCAGACATCAACAAGTTTCAGAACAGGTTTATGGCACTGCAAAACAGGGGTCTGCCTAGCCTGCTGGAGCCATCAGGGAAGTTGCTCTCACATGAGAAATATGCTAAGAGAGTGAGCACTTTTGTAGGAAATTAGATTTCAGAGGCAGCCAGTTCATCAACAGAAACAAGACCAATAATAGGGCAAACCCTCTTCAACAGGGTAGAAAGTCTATTTTTTATTATGAATGAAATCACACATTTGTTTGACGAGCCTCCCCATTTTACAAATATACAGAGGCCGATGAGACCATGGGGTCAATTTTGAAGCATCAATTGCTTACACCGGATGTGTGGGAAAATTTGATACAATTACTGTTAAATCAAAGTCAGTAATTATGTTATTACTTTTTGAAAATACTTAAATTTTCATACACAGAAAGATAAAGACACATCAACAGGTATGCAGAAAGAGGCTGAGCCAACTCAGCACAAGTATTCGGCCACCACAGCAGCACGAGCAGTCACAGGTGACAGGGCCAAGAAGCTACAGGAAAACACAGCTGCATAGACACGTCATTCAGCAGTTATGACAAAGCGCTCAACCGACTCCATGAGCTCCAAAGGTCAAAATTGTTCTGACAGGAGTTAAGAGCCTTTAAAGTTCATTAAAGATTGTAATAACTTTCTATCTGCCATTTCTGTACGAGTTAAAGAAGATATTTTCCCTCTCAGATGACTCAATGCCTGAGATATTTTGTATGAGATCGCTATATATTCCCCCTCGCACTTGTTAGCAGGGGTTGGACATTGGATGTAAGAAATCTTTTGTGATATCTATTATGTTCCTCTTCTACTGTAATTCTCAGATAAATAATACAAAGGATGATGGAATTTCCAAAGCTCTGTGTTATTTGATCTTGTCTGGTGCTTAGCTAAAAGTTGCAGGATTCTTGCGTATCTCATGACTCAATAAGTTTCCCTTGTACCTCTTTGTTATATGTTTGTTGATCTTTCATATATATGTTTCATGTTTCCATGTTTGAACTGTTAAATAGCAAGGAAAAAGAATAGTACAGCATTTAATCACAGATTACCCTGGACTCAATCTAAGCTATTTTAAATGTCTTTTCTTCAGTTATGGTAATGAAAGTGTAATTCTTAATTGCTATCTTTCACACTATATCACCACAGTGATTTATTATTTCAGGAATTCAAGTTGCTCTTGAGGAATACATCCCTTTCTCACATCCCAGCTTAGTGAAAAATTCTTAACTGCTTTTCACTGGTTGTTTACACTCCATAATCTCAATTTAAAGTTCGTTTCATGAAATATCTAAACGGCCCTGTAACTCCAGTTGCATGAAACCCAAGATTTCAAATAACCAACAGCCACAGACTCCATTGCCCAATGGATTAATTTTTACCTGCAGAACTACAATCTTAAAGTTTCAGAAAGACATCCTCCCAACCAAACATAAATCAAAGAAACCTTTCACTTCATAACTAGCCTAAAATCTCCATAGAACAGAGACAAACCTTAAAGAGAGATCCCTCTCTAATCACAGCTAGGCTAGAAGCTGTAATCCAAAGATTGGTTAGTGGTTACCCCGGCCGTATTCCCTTGGGAGTCATAGGGAACAACCTGGGTGTTAACACAGCAGAGGGATTTTTTGATAAGGTAAAGGTAGCATAGTATAAGGCAAAGGCATTCTTTATATATTAACTTTATTTATTAAAATGTTGGAATTGGAGATTGTTTGTTTGATACAATATGGGAAAAACTCAAAGTGCTCGTTTTGAGATCAAGAAGTTCAATGGAAAAAATAACTTTGAGATCTGGAAAGTGAAGATGTATGATCTACTTGTGCAACAAGGCATGGCGAAGGCGTTGTTGGGCAAATCCAAACAGCCTTACAACATAACAGATGATGAGTGGAGCGAATTGGATGAAAGAGCATTGAGTGCTATTCGACTGTGTTTGGTGGATGATGTTTTGTTTAACATCATGTTAGAGACAACTGCTGCTGGTTTGTGGACAAAGCTTGAGAAGCTGTACATGACAAAATCCTTAACTAATAGGATTCTCCTGAAGCGATAGTTGTGCAGTTTGCAAATGAAGGAAGGTACATCTATTACTGATCCTTTGAATACCTTTAATACTCTCCTGGTGCAACTAGAAAGTATAGAAGTAAAATTTGAATCAGAAGATAAAGCTATAACTTTATTATGCTCGTTGCCCAAGTCATGGGATCATTTTGTTACTTCTATAAGTATTAGTTCATCATAAACCATTGAGTTTGATGATGTAGTTGCATCTTTATTGTCTGAGGAAACAAGGAAAAGGTAAAATTTAGAAACCTCTACGTCAGAAGCAATGATGGTCATAGGTCGTTCTAAAGAAAGACGCTTCAGTAGGCATAGCGACTCACGTTCAAAATCGAAAGGGAAGAAGAGTAAGGTAAAGTGTTGGTTTTGTGGCTAATCTGGACATTCGAAGAAGGGCTGTTGGAAGCGAAAATGAACTTATAAAGAAGACTCTTCGACAGAGAAGAAAGAAGAAAACACGACAAATACAGGTTTGGCATCCGGTTCAGGTATGAGTGATGAAGCGTTATCAGCTAACTTGTCTAATCATGATCAACATTGGCTGTTAGATTCTGGTGCATCAAATCACATGTGCATTCATAGAGAATGGTTTAATACATATAAATCAATTAAAGATGGATTCGTTTACATGGGAAATGATGTCACATGTAATATTGTGGGAATTGGAAGCATTCAGCTGCAAATGTTTGATGGGACAACTAAAATTTTAACTGATGTAAGACATGTACCTAAATTAAGGAAAAATCTCATTTCACTAGGAGCACTTGAAACTAATGGATATAAAACTGTTATTCAAGGTGGAGTAATGAAAATTTATAAAGAAATTTTACTAGTAATGAAAGCAAAGAAGGTTGGAAATCTTTTTCAGTTAGAAGGAAGAACAGAGTTAGATCATGTTTCTACGGTGTCTGAAAATGACAGTAGTTCTATTCGTTTATGGCATCAAAGGTTGGGCCATATGAGCGAAAGAGGGTTAAAGATTTTGTTTGATCGTAAGTTACTTCCTAATCTAAAGTCTAATCAGTTATATTTCTGCAAACATTGTCTATTTGGGAAACAAAGCAAGAAGAAGTTTAAAACTGGCAAACATACTAGTAAGGGAATCCTTGATTATATCCATTCTGATGTTTTGGGTCCATCCCCTACAACCTCATATGGAGGCTCATCATATTTTGTATATTTTATTGATGATTTCTCTAGAAAAGTGTGGGTCTATATGTTAAAGAAAAAGTCTGATGTATTTACAGTTTTCAAACAGTTTAGAGCATTAGTAGAAAACATCACTGGAAGAATCATAAAATGTTTAAGAACTGACAATGGTGGTCAGTTTACTTCAAAGGAATTTGACGGTTATTCCAAGGACGCTGGGATTGAAAGACATAAAACCACTGTATATACTCCTCAGCAAAATGGAGTTGCTGAACGCATGAATAGGACTCTTTTAGAGAGAGCAAGGAGTATGCTGAGTAACGTCAATTTGCAGAAGGAATTGTGGACAGAAGTGGTGGCTACAGCTTGTTATGTGATAAATTGATCACCATCAATGGCAATAGGATGCAAAATTCCTCAAGAGGTATGGAAAGGTCATCCTTGTGATTATTCTAAACTAAGAGTTTTTGGTTGTGATGCATATGCTCTAGTGCCAAAACATCAGCGTTCTAAATTAGATCCTAAATCAAAAAGATATATCTTTGTTGGATATGGTGATGGAACAAAGGGATACAGATTGTGGGATCCTACTAATCACAAGATCATCATTAACAAAGATGTTAAATTTAATGAATCCTCTCTTGCACATTTAGATGTAGATAATAAATTGAAACAGGATAATGTATCTGACTTTCAACACATTCAGTTTGAAACCAGTCCTGATGATAGTCAAGATGAACATAGTTCAGATGCAAGTCATGAACAAGTTTCAGATACAGATCATGAACAAGGTTCAAATGTAGATCATGAACATGTCTCAGATGCTGATCATGAAGAAGTTCCTACAGATAATAATCAGCCAATTGTGGAAGTACCAAAAACATCTTTAAGGAGGTCTACACGAATGAAACATCCTCCTAAAAGGTATGATGATTATGTTAATTCAGTTGCTTTTACCACTAATGATGATGAACCGTTGTGCTATCAGGAAGCTGTAGAAGGTTCTAAAAGTGAAAAGTGGAAAGCAGCGATGAAGGACAAAATGATGGCCTTAGCCAAGAATGGCACATGGGATCTAGTAGAACTTCCGAAAGATAGGAAAATTGTGGGATGTAAATGGGTTTTCAAATTGAAAAGGGGTTTTAATGATATAGAGGACAGGTACAAAGCGAGTCTAGTCACAAAAGGTTTTTCTCAGAAAGCAGGCATTGACTTTCATGAGATATTTTCACCAGTTGTAAAAATAGTTTCAATTCTAATTGTATTAGCATTAGTCGCTTTACTTGATTTAGAATTACAACAAGTAGATGTTAAAACTGCATTTTTACATGGAGATTTAGATGAGGAAATTTACATGGAACAACCGCAAGGGTTTGTTCAACATCGCAACAAGAAATTTGTCTGCAGGCTCAAGAAATCATTATATGGTTTGAAGGAGTCGCCTCGACAATGGTACAAGAAATTTGATTCTTTCATGATGAGTCAAAATTATATAAGAAGTGAATATGATCATTGTGTTTACTTTAAGTAGTGAAGTAATGGAATGTTCATTATCTTAATGTTGTATGTTAACGATATGCTTTTAGCAAGCAAAAGCATAATAGAGATCAATAGGTTAAAGGCTCAGATGGCAAGGACATTTGATATGAAAGATCTAGGAGCAACAAGACAGATTTTGGGCATGGAGATTTTCAGAGATAGGACAATGGTAAGCTATGGCTATCACAATAGAAGTATATTGAGAAAATATTCTTGAGGTTTGGTATGAACAAGGTGAAGCCTGTGTCAGTCCCTTTAGCTTCCCATTTTAAGCTTTCTTCTAGTTTATGTCCTAATGCAGATGAAGAAAAGGAATATGTCTCGAATTCCATATGCCAATGTAGTAGGTTGTTTGATGTATGTGATGGTTTGTACTCGACCAGATATTTCACATGCAGTTGGGGTTGTCAGCAGGTATATGGCAAATCTAGGTAAAGAACACTGGTCAACAGTGAAATGGGTGCTTCGGTATTTGAGAGGCACTAGTGATCATTATATCACTTATAACAGGAGTAGTGAATTTTTTTGCGGATATGTTGATTCCGATTTTGCTGGTGATTTGGATAAGAGAAGGCCAACATTAGGGTATGTCTTTACTCTTGCAGGTGGAGCTATTAGCTGGATGTCAAAGCTACAGAACATTTTTCTTTATCCACTACTGAAGCAGAATACATAGCTGCTTCTCATGCTTGTAAAGAAGTGATTTGGTTGAAAGGTTTGTTTGGTGAGTTTGGTAGGTTACAGGACAACATCAAGTTATTTTGTGATAGTCAAAGTGCAATTCATTTGGCTAAGAATCTGGCTTATCATAGTAAATCAAAGCATATACATATCAAGTACCATTTTGTCAAACACATTATCACTGAAAGGGGAGTCTCTCTTCAAAAGGTTCATACAAAGGAGAACTGTGCTGATATATTCACGAAACCAGTTTTGTTAGAGAAGATACATTAGCGTTTGGCTTCTCTTGGCCTGCAGAAAAGATAAAAATAATAAAGAAAGAGGGTATCAGGCTGGTTGTTGTCAAGGTGGAGATTGTTGAGATTTTCGATTTTATTAAATTGGGCAAAAATCTCATGTAGGACAACAATAGGATTTGTTGTTATATTAGCTCCATTTTGTTGAGGAGGCGTTAATGCATCCTATATTTTTTGTGAGAGAATTTATGATTCAGTTTTATTCTCCTAGCTATAAAATATATGCCCGTACAGGATATTGGAATGGTAGAGAGAGTGTGTGAGAAAATAAATTATTGTAATCTCATTTGAATAATAAGATTGTCGATGCCTCTGTTTTGGTGGATGTAGCCCAGATTGGTTGGGTGAAACACGTTAAATCCTTGTGTTTATATTGTATGATTTTATGTGTTGGGTATGCCTTTAAATTTCCGTTGCGCACTATTTGCTCCAACAACCATCTAATTTGAATTTGTTTGTGGAAAATCAATAGGGCTTCTACTCCTAGTTGCAATAGGTAATGCTTCTTGTGTTTCTTTAATTGGGAGGATAAAGTCCCACATTCATTGTAACTAGACTACCTCTTCATCATCCATTTGCTATCTAGATGTTGAGACTTCATCTTCGTCCACATCCGATTCAAAATTTCTTATGGTGCTTGGAGGCTTAGTATCAGAGAGAGGATTTCTTTTGTGTGGTCTGAAAGGTTTCTTTGAGGAAGTCTCTAATACCTATTTCTTGATATCAACCATTTCATTGGACATGTTTTTAAGGACTTCTTGCAAAACTTCAAGATCAAAAGGACCTTTAGGTGGTTTCTTCTTGGATTCATCCCTAAATGTCACTTTCCTGGATTTTTGTTTTCTAATGTATTTTTGTTATCTAAGGCTAGAATTAGTTTTTCTATAGCTATGTCTTCTTTCATGTTTTATGTCAAATTTTTTGTGGCAGCTCTATCGATGAAAATAGTTGTGTTTAAAGGGAGAGCAAAAATGCACCATTTATTTTGGACTTCATCGCTAGGCTTGGGTTTTGTTGGAATCTTATTCAATAACTTATTGAAATGAGAATTGAAGTCTTTTATCAATTCTATGGGTTCACCTTTCAATTTGGAGAGATCATTGATAAGAGTAAGTGTTGATCTATCATCTCCGAACTTGGTTAGGAACTGCTCTTGAAAGGCATCCCCATTATTAATAGACCCTGATGGTAATGAAAGGTACCATGATCTTGCTGATCCTTGTAAGATATAAGGGAATAATCTTACAACTGCATCATCTCCCACCACTTCATTTAGATTTATCGACGACATAAAATTGTTTATATGTTCCTTACCTAGTAAGCCATCACGAGGATTGAAATTTCATAACCATTTTTCCAGATGGGTTGGAAATTGATGTAAGGGTCCTTCCATCCATACAGCTCCTGGATTTTTCCATGACCTTGGAGGGTTTTGAGCCATCGTAGGTATCTGTGTAGAGGAAGACATTCCAGTGGTTGAAGGGGATTGGGTAGAGAAGGCTTGTGCTCTAGTACCTCTGTCAATGACGATCAGGAGTTGTGAGGCAGATAATTGATTTTGTGATGAAATGGATGGAATGAATGAAGAGGTTTGAGGTGATGATGAGAGAACCTCATTATGGCATTCAAATTGTGCCTTCTTAGCTCTCTTATGGTTTGGTATAAGGAATTCAAATTGGGGGATTTGAAGCTTTTCACTCTGTGCTCTAGTGAACCTTTGAGACGAGGGGAACTAAGTAGTAACACTAGCTTGGGATAACTCGAATTCTTCTTGAGATATTGAAATCCCTTGTAGCTTATGGATCAAAGACTAGAGTTCAAGGGTTTCTATAGAGGAAGATTAATCTGACTTTTTTGAAATCACAATAGTGGATTCTAAAGGGTTCTTTACAACTTCTGGTTTAGGATTTAGAGATTTGCAATGTGATCGAGAAGTTGGAGGTGAGGGTGAGGGAGGTTTTCTCTTAGAATGGCCCATTGATTTTAATTTCCTTGTCATTCATAGTTATGCTCTCCTTCTAGTGCAAAAATGATGATGCCTCAAAAATTGTTGCTAAAGCATGGGGGAAAACCACTTGGTCCAGACCTTGGTTAGGAACTCCTTTTCACTTTGGTGTGGTCACTCTAACTTGGGATAATGGGACTAGTTTCCAGAAAGAGATTTTGATAGTGTTGATGGGGTGATATATGATGTAATGGGAGAATAATTAAGCTAAGTATAATCTAATATAAGCTACTAAACACATGCATATATCCTAGTTTAAACACTATTCGAATATAAATATACCTAGGAATCAAATAAAGTATGTGATCTACAATAATGTCTCATAGCAATTGGTAATAAAGATAATTCAATTGCAATAAGAGGTGAAATCATTTAACAATAATCATTTTGGATAAATAGTCTGCCAAAATTATTATGAGAGATATATCGCATATAAATCGTTCATCTATTAATAATAAAGTCAAAGCCAACATCATACAAAAGTGCAATAATGTTAACTATAATTTAGACTTTCACACATAAACAATTAAAAGAAGAATTATTGTTTGATACATAAATAAAAGAAGATCATAAGATAACAGTACCATAGATGACAAGTCTTGCTCATGTGCTTTAGCAATATTGAACTAATTTCAATCAATCCAACATATTCTAAGAGTACAAAAATGTATTTCAGTAGAGCATGCTAGACATTTAAGAGAAAATAGATCTCGTTACATTCATTCCATCATAACCTCCTCAAAGGTACAAAAGTGCATGTTTTGAAGAATGATTCTGATAAAATTTATTGACCCCTCTGAATGCATGAGAGGGGTTTAAATACTAAACTATAGGTTATAAAATATATTATTACAAAAATAGCTTAGGACATTTAAATGACCTACCTCAGATTATGCAAAAATAAAACTAAAATCAAAATAAATTATGTGAATAACTCTGTATTCGAACTATGACATCTCAAATATCAGTCATAGGCCTGAGCTATGTCAGTTTCCCAATCACAAATTTGAACTCCCTAGCAAATATGGCGTCTGTTAGTGCTGGCACCATTTTTTGTGTGGACGTAGTTAAGCATCACAAGGCCATTCACTAGCTCTATGGTTTGACTAAGAATTGTCAGTATGCTTCCTAATTTAGCTTGCTCATTTGTCTAATTATCTCCTCCTTTCCTTTTGCCTACTTCATTTACTGTTGATCTAACTATTTGGAATTTCTAATAAATCATGGTATAGAATCTGCAACTAGGTTGGCACCATGCATATTTTTGTTGATGGCTTCTATGGCGCCATTTGTTGTTACTAGCATGACCATTGTTTCCCTTTATTCTTGCTTCAGTCTTGAACCCGAATCTATGAACAAGATGTCTTTATGCGATTACTCCATCTTTGGAAAATAAACCTTTCTCCCCTCTTCTCATTCCTACTAGGTGATAAAGTCAGAAATCCTTTTATGGATATCCTCATACTCAAGTCTCACGGCAACAACTTGGATTGTTAGCTTATCACTGATCTCGCAATAAGGACTTATTTGGGAGATTTTCTAGCATAGAAATTCCTTTGGTTGCATTAGTTAGGAGTTAAGATTGAGTGCTTCCTTTATAAACACATCAATTTGCAGATTTTATTTATATTTATCTTTCATGGCTTGTATCCATACATCTCTTTCCACTAGCCTGGCGTGATGTTGTATTTGCCTCTGTTCAAATTCCTGTTGGAGTTGGGCTACTTGTAATTATTCTTGTTGACTGGATTTATCCTAAGCTAATTATTGTTCCAACATCATAATATTTTTTTCATTTTCTCTAAGCAACATTTGGACTTTTGTCGCTTTTTCAAAAGTTCTTGTAGCACAGGCTCCCACAAATTGCGACAGTCTTTCGAAGTTTTCAGATGGGTCCATGGGTGAGAATTTCCATACAATGACCATTAGTTCATTGTCAGGGGTGATAATATCTGCAACATCTAGATTCCTCTTCTTCCTTTATCTCTTAATAAAAAATTTATGAGAAGGACTATAAAGGACATATAATGGAGGAATTTCCACAATTCTCAAAATAATTTCTGAAGTGGGGGTGCCAATGGGACCTTCTTTAATCTCCTCTTTCTATACATATGAAAATCTTTATCATCTAGGGTAAAAATTAGTGATGCCATATGTGTGACATGTGAAATTGTTTCTTTCTATAGGAAGAGGTCATCGAAGGCATCTTCCTCATGGGTGAATGGTTTCAATTTCACCATGGCAGTGAAGTCCTTAACATTGCCATTATGGTCATAATTTCTTCCTAGTAATCTAGCTAATTTCAGATATTTCATAATCTCTGCCTCTTTACATGCATGTCTGAAATCATGTAGTGCAAATGCAGCACATTACAATGGAAATATAGGCAAAATGGTCTTCTTATGTTCATTGAACCCTTTGCTCATCCCACCTTACCCTGCCATTTGGTAGGCTATCTCCCTAGCCATTAACTTGTTGGGGACATAGTATGGGCAGACTTGTGGTGAAGAAATGCTCCCAAATACTTTGATATCAGTGAATGTATCCTCCCCAAACCATATGGCTACAGTAAAAATATCCACTTTAGGTTCTTTGGAAACCTAGGGGCAATTGCATTCTAGACTTGGTTACCGATGTGAAGCATAAATCCTTTACAAATATTGTAAAAATGAGGGTGAAACTAAGACTCCCACAAAATCTTATGGTACACGTGGATAGGAAGTGGCTCCTGCACAGTGCACTTCCATCCCATAATATGAAATTTAGTTCTAAAACAGATTGCATCCATCACTAATGCATCATGAAAAATGGAGCATAAACCCTTAAAGAGGGACTCCTCTTTCTCCTATACTCCATAATGGAATTTTCAAATTATCAGACAAAATTTGAGCCCTGTTCATTATTGTGGCTTTTAAAATTGCTTCTATTAATGGCAACCACTCAGGGTAAAATTTGGTACTATCAGGCCTACCGAACAATCTACATAGCATGGATGTTGCAAAACTATAAGGGGGAGAAATATATGTTGTAGAATACATACTCTTCCTATCCAATTTGATCTTGCCTTTGTTTTCTATCCAGGCCCGCGTCACGTCTGCTCAATCTTCATTCTCCTTAGCAAATTTCACGAGGAACTATTTATTGTAGAGATTTTGTGGGTCTAGTAGATTGTACATAAGTCATAGGTTGTCTGCTGAAAAAGATCCCATAACCTCATGCCTGCTATTCTTGAACTCTCTGTGTGAGACATTCACCACATCAATTATCAACATGACCATATCTCCATATGGGATTATATTTAGCTTAGAGGCTATGCGGTGTAGAAATGGGCATGTTGTCTCAAAGTAAGAGGCGTCGAAGGAAACATGAGCACCTGTTACACAGTAAAATGTCACTGCCACCATGTCAGTCTCCCTACTGTGCTATAAACCACATTCACCTATACTCATGCTCCTCAAAAAGGCTAAAAAACCCTCTTTTCCTAAGCTCATTGGATCATCGCGTCTGTTAATGAAATAAACGCGCTGACGGGCGGAGGCCAGTGTTGTTGTTGCACTGCCAGCGCGGAAGCACACGTCTTTTCCGCGCTGGTCCCATTTTAACGAACAACGCTCCCTCTGTTTGTCCTTTTCGCGCTGACCGGACCTCTTCCACATAAGTTTGCGATGTCAGCGCGGCAGTTCACGGGTTTTCCGCGCTGATCCTGTTTGGGCGAATTTGTTCTAACAACCAGCCTTCTAGATTCCTCCAGAACTGGTTGTTAGCATTGTTGAGGTCGCCACCCTTTCCCTGGCATGTCTGTTCGACTGACCATCCACTTATCTTGGTGGAAAGCTCATCCCTTACCTATTCATGGAGACTCCTTCTCTTTATAAGCCTTCTCCATGGTCCATGAGCAGCTAGTTTGGAACATATAGAATTTGATTGAGGAATTCTTAGTGCATTTTAGTGCTGCTTTCTGTAGGCATTTGGTGTGTTGTGTGAGGATTGCTTTGAGCTTGAGGAAGGTCATGAGCTTGTTGCCTTATATGTGAGAGAGAGACCTTTTGACTTGGGAGATTTGCTCCAAAGGTGAATGCTTGGAAGATATGCTGGCTGGACCCTCTAGGGAAGGACTCAGCGTCAGGACATCGGTTGTACCTTACTCTACTTTTTGTCAATAAAGATAGATGACTACTCTTATGGTTCCATTTACATGTGTTCAATGAATGGTTGATGTAAATTGTATCTTTCCTGACCGATACATAGTTGTTTTTTATTAGATTTTACGCTCTTGTTTGCTCTCTTTTGCTTGTGCAGGTATTCGTCCGCGAGGATAGCAGGGAATTGTGATCGGCTGTAGCGAAGGAGCGAGAGGAACGTCTCTTCGACAAACAAGCATTGGAATCCAAGTAAGTTAGTCTTACCTACTTGTTAAATGCAACTAGGAGCCTGCGGTGTAGCATTGTTCGATTGTTGCTAGACCCCTGTTGGGCTAGTAGGGATCGCCTCTATCCGTAGAGGGGATTTACCTATCCAACAATTTGGCGACTCCGCTGGGGAGCTTGCCTATCTTTTGTGTGTCACCTTTGTTTTGATTTTTACTCCTTTGTCAAGGTTTGGAGATTGCCTTGCTGTTGGTTTGTTTCTGGGTTCGTCCTGGGGACTACCTTAATTGCCTTGAAAACCTGTTGCTTTGGTTTGGAAGTTTTGTTCAAAATTATTTGCTTTTCAGCCTCAGCGCGTTTTATTTCAAAACAGTTGCGCTGACGTCGCGTCCTGCCTTCTTTGTTGTTTCTGTCGTCGCGCTTTTATATTCATACAGTCGCGCTGACCTGCTTTTTCGGGCCAGCGCCCTTTATTCGTGTCCTTCCGCGCTGACAGCGCAAAGTTGCTACAGGCATCTATCCGTCATCGCTTTGTTGCTATAGGGTCACCCGCGCTGATCCTGTAAAAGACCTTTTTGTCCAAATTGACCTACTGAACCTCTTGGTTTTGGCTTTCTCCTGTTTTTTCTACTTGGTTTTTGGCTTGATAACTTTGTTTGAACTGTGGCTCGATTGCTTGCGAGGCCTCGTCCTACGAGTGCTCGTTTATCACTTATTTTCGGTTTGTGCAAAGCCCTTCTTTGTGCTCTTATTGCTTGGTTTATATTTTGTCTTGGCTTTTAGCGATTGCTGAAGTGTGTCAGACCGTCGTTTGTCTGGTTGTGAACTCTCATCCTTCGGGTGTTTGCTTATCTTCATTTGATTTCACGCTCAAACCCTGGGGCATCTAGTGGTTGTGTGTGTTTAGCCTCCCGTCCGAGCTTTGGTGTTCTTTAGTTGGCCAGCCAACTTCGTGTTGTTTTCGCTTTTGTTTGGTAATTGTTGAAAGTGATTCATTGTGTTCCAAGCGGTTTGCTTTCCTCCGTCGAATTCCTCGTTGTCTTTTGAGCTTAGATTACAATAGCTCGTAAGCCCTTGTTTTCCTTCGATTCGGAGAACTGGTTTTAAGGGATTTGGGAATTGTCTTGTGTGCATTGGGTGATTTTCTTTTTCGCTTAGTGTAGCTAGCTCTCTAATTCATTTGAAAAAAACTTTTGTGTCATCAGAAAAGTAAAGCAACTAGTGTCTTTTGCGTTAATAGTTGAAAAGGAAAGAGCATTTCGTTGTTTTGCGTTCTTCAAAGAAAAGTTTCATTTCCTTGCTATTAGTTGCATTAGGTTGCGTGCTTGCTTGAATCCGTTTTGTTTGTTTGAAAAATCCTTAACTCTTGTTAGCTAGAATTCATCGAACAAAATGATGATCTTTGGCATATAGTTTCATTTAGGTGTTCTTGAGAGATCATACGGTAGGACCTCAAACTCAAACCTAATTCAAGATCAACTGTAAAATTAACCAAATTTACTAAAAACGCATTGGAACTTAACGAGAACATCTAGAGGTCTAGGCTAGAGACGTGTTCCGGC